>JAQIXX010004501.1:0-16087 GCA_034700605.1 Willowsia nigromaculata
TCAATACCCAATCCCTGGTCACGAAAAAAAAACCCTGGGAGCACCGCTCCCGTGCTCCGTAAGAATTTCCATGTCCGCCTTTTTCTATATACTGGATACATTGAAGACATATTCTTCTAATTAATATTGCGAAATAAACAGGTTTAGTACCCAATAAAAGTCCGACTTTAACACTTTTTTGTATATGAACGCCCATTTCTACTTCAGTGTAATTAAATGGAATGCAGGTTTTGACAATCCTACTGGTATGCGAGGGTTTGATTCTAGAGTCAGCGGTTAACTACTTAATCTTGAATTTTTTATGGAAACTAGCATCCTTAAAGACAGGTTTACAAGAAAAACATTCGGTCAATTTTAGTGGTTGGAGGATGTAATCACAGATTTATAATGTTTATAGGGTTCGTTGATTGTAGGGCTCTCTGTATATACATATGTATGTAACCAAATACATCTTGAGATTCAAACGATTGGTATGTACAAACTGTGCTAATCTCTCATCGCATTTCGAAGAAAACAAGCAAGAAAAATGTTCACGGTACAATTGCGTGTAATGTGACAAGACAACTTGTGATGTCCATTGTGTTGACCAAGATCCGACAGTTTTGATAGGGGTAGGCTGAAACATGAGTACAAACTACATCTGAATAGCACACACTTGTTTTCCGATGTGAAAATTGTGTTTCTTGAGGACTCTTGTTGTGAAGTTGTAACACTGCTCCCCCTTGTGCAACTGTATGTATATGATTTGAGTTGACAAGGCTGTCGTCTATCACTACATGCTTTCACAGAAATGGTGTAGCTGATAAATCTTTCGACTCATTTTAAGTCACGACTCGACACTTGGAAAATAGCATTTCTTTTCTTTCGGAGAAAGAAGTAATTCCAGCTAAATGATTTTTCCGCAAGTATGCCATTTTGCTAAACAATTTCAGCATGTTGAACATGACACGCAATATTTCAAACCCAATATAATCAAATGATTATATTTCGGTTAGATTTTACTAAATGCATGCATTTTTATAACGTGCAAAGTTAGCACTGCTAACAAACTGTGTGCCTGACAAACAGATTGATAAGCAGCTACGCACAAATCTTGAACCTTGAAAGACAGAATGAATTCTATTTAAAAAACAGTGAATGCGCTGTAATACTCAATAAATAAAACAGTGAAAGCAAATCCAAATTCACAAAGCTTAATTTTTAGTTGTACTGCATTCATTCAAAATTTGTAGAGATTTTCATTGTTTATTGGCATGAAATGTGTTTCTATTTTTCGTAGATTTTTTCGCTCTGGTACATCTACGTCTTCTACGTAACCGTGACCATGACAAACGATCAGTGACCATGAATAATAGGCTGTAAAATAACAACTAGCCTCTCCTTCATGTAATGACTTACTTAAAAGGTTTGAATTGAATAAAAATGTAGAAACGTCACTGTATTTTACATTGCACTGAAACTATACATGATAAATGCACGGTTGGACAGTTTTTTAAATTAAAATATAATAAATAGATGCTAAAACATAACGGAACTATTACACAACACAGTTATCAAATAGAAAAAGGTTATTCATACAGCATTTTTATTTCGTAAGATATCCAATACATTGTGATCCCAAATATCCGAAAGTATATTTATATCACTCTTTTTAGCAATAAAACTACAGCAGTACATATATTGCAGAAGAATTTATTCCGTGATCACGTGTTAAATAAATGATATCACCATAAGCCATTTCCCACAACTTTTTTTTGCATGAGATAACACCAAATCGCACGAGTCCTACGAAATTTCCTTATTTCCCATCATCAGTTTGTGCATCGGATCGTGACAAAAAAGGTATATTCTAAATAGTGATACAAATTTAAACGAAAAATGTGTCAAAGGTGTGGAGTTAATAATATGGACACATTCAAACATCCGCATTGCACAATGGTTATGAAGGCGCATTTCTTTGCAATAGAGTGTGCTTTAACGGAGTCAATAAAAAGAAGGAGGTCGACGAATCGCAATAATAGCATGTCATATCAAAAAAGGGAAAAGAGATTTTGTAATATTTTCCCCACTCGAAATATATTCTATAAACAAGAAAATGTCAGTAAATAAAGGTGCTGTAAGCAAATGAAGACTTGCAAGGTAATAACTACATCGTAGCTACATACCAACACGTAGCAAGTTAGAAGTTCTAGAAGTTGTTAGAACCATGAACTAAGAATGAGAAATGTGATGAATTATGTGAACGTAAAACTTTAGAGAACACTTCTTAAAGTACGTTACATTCGCTACCTTCGTTAAAATAACAAAGCTAAACTGCTCTTGAGCGTTGTTAACATTTTTGGCGCAAAAGCTTGCTTTCACTTTTGTCTTGTTTATTGCAAGATCGTTTTGTTGGATCAACTGGTTGAAAATTTGAAACGTTCTCTTTCTCTGAAATGGAAATGTATATAGATTCAAGGTCAAATGGTCTTTTTGTCTATAATTAATACGCGCTGAATGTATGCTTGGTAGTATTTATTTTTTTTATGATGCGGTAAAAATCTGAAGCAACTGTAGCTGCAGCATGTCCAATACTCCAAGCAACTGTTCCACGTTGTGGAAAACGATGATGAGTAGTCAATAAAATCAATACACACCATAAAATAATGATTTTGACTACCTTTTATCTCCCAAGAGAGGCTTTACGCCAACAAAGCTTCAAATTTTAAAAGTCAGTAGGCGTTAAGTTTAATTGCAACGTGGTGCACTGTACTCTGCCGGCACTGCACACTTAGTTACATTTATTTATAAAAGCATAATGTGTAGCTTCCACAAATAGTTCGTACAGATCAAGATCTTCGTTGAAAGCATTGTAGATTTGTTTTCAAGTCTTTCACTCCACCTAATAATACCCTGAAACATAACACAAGTCGGCTTAACAAACAAACGAATTAACAGAATAACGAAATACTCGAACATGTACGTAATGTGTAGTTACTACAGTCAGTACTACATCCCTAAACTTCATTGTAGTAATATCAGTACTCATCATGCGCCAAAGTATGAACTCTGAGAAAGATATACGGTCAATTTGGTATTAAATGGAAGACAAATTGTTTCGATCAACCAAGCACGAATTGTTTGCTTGGAGTATCCAACTTTTGGCAATAAAAACCGTAACCGCCTCTCATATAACAGTGGGCGCAATATAAACGCTCTGATAAGTATGCTGAGAAACATTTTTTACCCATACGCACGACGTAACGGGGTTTTAATATCTTACGACATGCACAATCTTTTGCTTGGGCAGAGAAAGAGATAGACAATAGATACAATTGGACTTCGTACTCCGCGACTCTTCATAGAACTTGAGATACGCTCAATATTTCTTGCAAAAGTCGCAACATTTATTATCTAAAACCCAGAATTTCTGTTTTAAACGCTTCTCAGATGCAATCATGGAAAAGGTTTACGGGTCAATGAATCTTTTGTGTAGAAATTGAGTACTTTCCGTAAAAGGAGCCAGTCTAGGTTGCAAATAAACTGCATCCTTGTACATGCTTCCACATGACCAGCTTAGAATGACCATTATTATGGCTTGCTAGGAAAACACGTATGTAATTAGTTTTCCAGAGATGTAGTCGCGTAATATTTGCACAAAAAACGGGAAATTCTTCGTAATCTGTCACCATAAACCTGAAACATCGCTTGCAAGAAACATGTAACATGTAACGAAGGACAACAAGTAGCAGATAAATGGCTGGAGTTCTCGGTTGAGTTAATTCTATTGGATTCCTATCAATCTTGAAGCTAAACAGGCTACTACTGTTCTCACGATCTTAAAATATTTGTAAACAAGTGGGCATCTATTCGATTTTTTCAGGGTAAAGGAACAGGAGGCAGGTGGAGAGAAGAAGCCGTTTTGCTCTCCAGACATCCTCTCAGCAACATTCCGCACATACTACAGTCTGGGATTAGCAGTTATTCAGTATGTACTGCCGCTGCTTATCATTTCCGTGGCGTATGCTAAAATGGCAACAAAGCTATGGGGAACAAGCGCACCTGGAAACAAAGAAGAGTCCAGAGATGAAAACGCCGTACGCAACAAGAAAAAGGTATGATGAATAGAGAAATGTTATTTTTTTTGCTTCGTTGATTTCAAAGATGAAGAAGCTTCTCCTCCCGAACTCATTTTGTACTTGTTTTACATTAAGCTCCGAAAAGGAGAAGGTCGCAGTGGGAGCTCTACCGCTCTTTGCATTATCATTGCTTTTATAACCATAAGTAAAAACCATGATACAGAATGGACGCATAAGGAAAGGATATGTGATCTAACCCTTTGACATTAATTAAATACTTGGACGGTTTATGATATTACGTCATTTACGCTTATTGTCACTTTCTCACACATTTTTGATTTCAATTGGAGTTCCGTCTACGTCTAATAAAACTGTATAACTTTTTGAAATGGTAAAGCTCAAATATAGCACACTGGGATTTGAGAAGTTGCATCTTTTTCATAAAAGACAAGACGGGTCTTCATTCCAATAGGACTACCTTCAACATACTGAAAGAGTCCTGTAACCGTTACTAGTGATTACTACTTTGTGAAACCATTTTGTGAAACTTCGTTCCGTCAAATCATTGCAGCTTAGTGAAAAACAGCCTTGTCATGAAACCAATGAAATTTTTAAAAAGTCGAATTAAAAAGTTACTCTGTAGAGTTTTCAGTCGCGATTAGAAACATGTATGCATTTTCAACAACTAAAGATAATTTTAGACTCATTGTCAATATTAACTTTTCTTCACCGATTGAACATCATAACCAACTCGCATTTACTAAGCATCAGACATTAACCAACTTACCAACTCGCCTTACTCGCAGCATTAAGAAATAGTTTAAAAAAATATTTTACTCTAAAGCTTTGAAATGTATTTTTTAAATCAAATTTTATTTCTTTCAAAACAAAATTCGCCGAGGCTTCTTTTTTCATGCACTGTAATGCTGTATTAATTCGCATAGTACTACTACCACTACCTAATTTAATCACTTACTTTGATGCAATAATGATGTTTTCATTAGTTACGAAGAAAAAAGTAAAACTAAATTGCAAAAAATTGAAGGTTTGAATCAAGGGGTGTGATTCATTCATTGCAGCACTAAATATTAAATTTGGCAGTACTGGACTGGAATCATAAACCTCATAAATACAGAATTTTATTGCATCGAGGAATCGTTTAATTAATTTACAGCACGTGCAGTTTCCTATTTCCCAGCATGTCACTATGGCGGTATTAAACTACATTAGATGAACATTATGTTTTCCTCCTACAGACTATTTCATTTTAAGCGCTTATTGTTTTATATAAAGTCAGGAATATATGTAGATTCAGCTTCTCTCACAAAGTTAAATCCTCTAAAAAGTAAATTCCTACCTCACCGACTGACAAAGACAAAAATTTCTATTAGGATTTTTGGGTCCAACTCATTGAAGCGTCCTTTTCAAACAGAGGAAACAACGTAGGCACACACCACTAAAGACCAAACAAGTATATATTTTATCTTGCTAGAACAGAACCTTTCCCCACCAGTGCTCGCTGCTTTCACTTTCATCCTGGAAGATTATTTTTCCAACTACCAAGAAATCAACGTCGAGCTGGAAAGACGAAGCAACACGGGAAGTTACCAAAAAAATCAACCTTTCATTTCCCATTGTGGTGTACCTGGCAAAGTATAAAGTACAGGTGACATGTTGTCTTCCAATTTCAATAAACTCATAGGCCATAGGAAGAGCAGGACAGCTACATGAGTAAAGTTAAAGTTTGTGAATTGCAATCCTTGAGCCTTCAGAGAATTCAGTGATACAACTTTGCACAAATGATCATTTTTGTCTCCAAATATAAGACACTTTTCTGAGAACTCCCTAATCATAACGGACAAAGAAGCCTTGTAGAAAAAATGCAGATATGGAAATTCTCACAAATATTCTTGAACAAGAGAATTTGCGATCCCTAGTCAAACGAATGATCTAGTGGGACAAAAAATCCCTGTTGAGCCAGTAATTGTATTGGAGTTGTGTGGAGAGTAGAGGGACAAGGATCCCTGGTCTACCAAAAACTTCCTGATTTTTTTGCCTGATTTTTGATGGCATTGGGATCCGTAAGAATTTTCATGTCCACAAAAACTCCAACTGGCTTCCAATCAACTGTATTTCCAGTAATAAACCTGATGAATGTACATATTTTAATCTGTACACCTGTCATTTCAATGTATGGAGTACGCATGAAAACAAATACCTCCAGTCCTAATTCTAAATTTCCGGATTCCCAAAATAACAAATGAACATTGCAACTTGGATCTCATTAACCTTTCAGAAAAAAATAGGGCAATTACTCACGTCACGATTTCAATACAAATTACCCATTAACACAGAAGTATTAGCATTATCCATTCTGTTACTATTTAGTTGTTTGTTCACCAATTTTTCAGTTTCATCTAGGCATATTAGCGCTGATATGTTTTGCTTCAGATGAAAACTTAATCCGCTTTACATAATGTTCTTATAGTAAATAGTACTAGCGTTTGATGTTATAATTCAAAATATCAGTTAGTGCTTTGTTAACAGTTACAATATCTTCGTACTCCTTTCCCTAAAAAATCATGTCTAAATGCCATCAAGCGTACAAATCAACAGAACATATTAAGTATATGACATGTAATGAACCGAGTGTAGTAATTTAAAATACATTCTACAAATAACTTCATTATACAACTAGGGATTTCACAATGGGCCCGTTACTATTTGAAGGAGTTATTAACAAGTGCATGTAAGATCAAATTAAATTTATAGAACTTTGAATGTCTTTTAGCGTGCATTTGAGTTTTAAAATTTGTTCTGAAGTTTTCATTTAATGGTATAAATTCAACTGTGAAAACATCCAACGTGCTGAGTGTGTTTTACAACCTTTGTTGAAAGTGCACAGGAAGCTTGTTTTTGTGTGATGTGACACAAAGAGACATCTCAAAAGTAAACTCAAAGACACAAGTAAAGAGAGATTGTGAGCATTGTGATATTACTGTGGGTAAAGGAATAAAATAAGTGAAAGTATAGTATGAGATCATTGATGACAAGTAACTTCCTGCCGTCACAAAATGTAATTAAAATATAAGTATTACAACATGGAAAACAAAAGCCATAAAACTAGTATGATTTTTTTAGAAAACTTTTTCATATAGCATGATTAATTCTTTTGAAGAATGTTACAGTAAACCTGCTAGGCAGTATACCTATAGCAATAGCAACGCGTTCTTTGGATGCTTTGCTTGGTATATTGGACTGAAACCTTAAATATGAGACAAAAAATCTGTCATGTATGACAAGTAAGCTATATACTCTCTCCACTTTCTGTTCACTTTGTTTCAATAGTGAATAGTTTAGATTCAAATTGGTTTAGGTACCTATTCATATTGTGTTATTGCCACAAATAGTTTATAATACGAACTTTCTACTTTTTAAAGATCGTACTACGCTACGAATGTATTCTGAAAGCCCCTGGCTCACTTTTAGAAGATACAAGTCAGCATTTTAGTCCCAATGAATTTTTGAGGACACTAAAGCGCACGGGCTATCACGAATAATCTAATGGGTTGCTTACATAGGACATATTAAGACTTACAACAGATGAGTGCTGACGGGACAGTGACATGCTGATGTTGTACACGTCATTTTACATTATTTTACAGATCATGTAAGATGTTGTGACAGCAGTCAGTAGTCATCTTCTTACTTAATTGCGTTAAATTAACCTAGCCCGTGCTAGTCCGATGCAAATTTGTCTTAAATAATGGTTTCTTTGATTACTCACAAGGTACTGGCTTGTCTTTAGTACTCACTAAGGAATGAAATGCATTCTCTTAATAAAGGTTCTATTCTTCCTAATCTCTATTTATTACATGCACATTTGCCATCAACCTCTTTATCATCAATTATTAAAATCCCCTCTTTCTAACAATTTATACAACATGTTCCAAAACTTTCGTTTAAATGGTTTCTACGTTAATCGCAGGCATCGAAAACTACTGCATTTATCGTAAATAGACAAAGCATAATGTTGTGAGTTCCCCCAGACACATTCTATTAAGGAGAATGTACATAATGAATGATAATTATACAGCTTGTTACATGTACAACAACGCCTCCCTTATCCATCTGTCTGCAAAAACAAAAACTTGACGGGTGCAAATGGTGAAAGTTGGAGTGAGTTTACTGCATTATGCATAAAAAAGCATTTAAAGAGTCAGTAATACTACCTTTAATCTCTATCATGATGCTTCCACAGAATCTTGTGGAAACTCTAATGACTTAAACTAGACTACACTATATATTTTCTACATTGATGGGAAACCCTTACTGAAAACTTCGTTACGAGTTGGTTCAATACTTGAACTATACACGTCTTGTGTTAAGAATGGTTCTAGAATTCCGTTAAATTTTTAATATATAAAAATAACAAGCACTCCAACAGTATATTGATGTTACCTACCTAATTGTGGCTATCACAGATGTTCAAATAAATTATAAAAATAAGCAGGTGTTTTCTAACCAACACCATTTTAGGAATACACACTGAATAGGAAAAATTACCATATTCTTAATAAAGAAAAAAATCCTGACCCGATTTCAACGGCAAAATCATTACATAGTTGGGCTGAATGTTGAAAGTCATGAATCGAGAAGGGGGGCGTTTGAACTGAAGTGAATGTAATTTGTAATTTCTTCACTGTGCATCCATACATAGAGAAACTACTCCATTATGTGGTAGATGATAAACCTTAATGCATCCCCTCACTGATAAGTAATTGTATGTGTAATGTGCAATGAAGAATCACAAATCACAACAGATAATAAAACGATTCGAATTTGTGGAAAACACATTGGCATTTGCATGGATTATAATTTTCCGAGTAATCAGTATAAAGCATTAGCAAGATGCTGGTGTGTATTATTTTTTATTAATCTTTAGTCGCTTCATGATATACACATATTCACCATATGGCCTTTAATGCATTTTGTGATAATGGAAGCATAAATTTTACTCCTTTCACTGAGCGAATTCTATTTTCTCACGCACAATGTTTTCCTGCTTGCCTCCTAAATCTTCTCCCCGAAAGACTCGTTTATGGCTTCTAAGCATAAGTCAAAGTTGAAAAATTGTTGGAATCGGGAATTAGTGGCAGTCAGGTAGATTTATGTTGCCGAATCAGAGAAAAGGGTACACGAAAGAAAAGAGGATCTGAACCTATGATATACAATGTGTTGCTAGCTCCTTTAGTTATCGCTCTAAACAAGAATATTAATAATATCGTTTTGGCATCTGTTTTGCTTCATTGTTCAAACATCCTAACCGTTTGCTCCACCAAAAAAAGTAAGGTAGCATCACTTGTAGCTTCATCTGCACATTCGACACATTGATACTTTTAGCTGTATCCCCATGTTATTATGGCTCATGATTTTGAGCAGTAACTCGGAGAAAATCCGTTGCAAACGTATTCAAAAGAAAATATGGAGTACACGGGAAAGTAACAGTGAGCAGTTGAATAGGATAACAACACAAACATATATTGACTCAAAGCTGGCTCTATTTGTTCCTTTTGAATGAATCCTTTAATTGACATTAGATTCATCATTCTTGGTCTTGTCTGTCAATTGTGGCATAAACTTGTTCATCTATGAAAAAATGATTCATTTTACATTTTATCTTTCGTTACGCGAATGAGGTGATTACTCGCTTACTCCATTAACCCAGAACATTGTACACCATCTCCAAAACAGGAAAGTCAACCGTTTCCAAGTAGATGTGAAAAGAGTCAAAATTGGGAAGTTTTCGAAAGAAATAATGCAGTTCCATTTCTTGTATAGTTTTGAGCTCTCCAGGGGCACAAAGAAACTTCCGTTACTTTTGACGTGAACATTCATATTGTTATCATACTTTATTGTGCCTAAAAGTTTTCTAAATCACCATCTATACAATCTATAAAATACATTAAAACGGAGAAGTTCCAACCAAAGAACTAAACTTTTTTGTGAAAACGCAATCATTTATCTCTTTGATTTCCAACACAGATTGATGAGATCTCAACGATTTACTGTTTCGTTAACCCACTGCTTAAAGTGTACAAGGTTGTCGCACAGATTGTCGCTGAAATAATTCTGTCTAATGATCACCAGCATACTACATATCATTCGAGTTTTTATCAGTTGCAAACCGGATCACCTATGCGGTTATACCGACATTGAAACCTTGCTACCTTATATACTTATATGTACCCACGAAAAAACCCTACAGATTCCCGAAACCAAGCCATGTTAATTCCCTCTATTCAGTGGAACAAAACCGTTATAAATCAAATTAATTAAATAAGCCCCACATCGAACGACGCTTATAGCTGGAGCGACATTTTCTCTAAACGCATTGTGCATCAGACGAATTCTTTTTACTTTTATGCGTACATATACGTACATTCATAGCATTGCTTGCTTTAATTTATTATTCTCGAGGCTTAATCTTCTTAAAACTTTAATTAGTAAGGGGTACTCATAAGTATTAAGTAGTGGTAATCAGATGGGAAGCATAATTTAGAGCCTCTAAATGACTTTTTCGTTCCGATGCAATTACAACTCGTTTTGGTCTATTAAATGTGTATTCAGTTGTCTTATGCACAAGAAAGAGTATGAAGTTGCAGAAATGGAAGCTGTGTAAAAGTTCCGCTAAGTCTATGCGGTAAAAGGGTTACATCGCAACACAATAATAACAAGTTCGTTTCTTCTCTTTTGAGAGCAGGCGGAAACGGAAAGTGAAAGTTAGATTTCGTTCCATTCTGCGTTTTACTGCGCGTTTTCCACCACTTTCACTACGAGAGAAATAGCTTTTAAAAGCATAAAGAAAGTAGATATTGTTAATAGTCGTCATTCACCATCCATATCCTATTATCCGCGATACTTCGTGGGCTTGTCAGATGGGTTGGCGGTTTGAGGACTACGATTTTTAAAAATGTCATTGGCAAGGAAAATGTTCGAAAACAAACAGCTTGAGGTTGAGTATCTCTCTCTCTATTTGTACTTTCCTAATAGCTTTCGGATCATGTTTGTTATTGCATTATAGAGTTATTCAATAACGATGAGATATAATATTGGAACGCAGAAACGGAACGGGTACACAACTGTTCAGCACATGCATTTGTTACACACATATTTATTTGTGTGTTTTTCTCCCAATGTATATTTATTTATGTCATAGAAAGATCGGAAAGAATATTGGATGAGGGCATTTTGGAGATGTTAACTTGCCGTTGTTAGGTCTGGAAGAGAAAGGTTTGAAACATTCAATTAGGATAGTAGTATGGGTAATAATAATTTGTGTGAAACAGCAAGTTACTATTCGATTGCAGCATGTAGTGAAGAAAGCAAGTTGCGTTACATTAGTTACATCATGGTTTTAGCCGGGTTAAATTGGGAGCACTGAAGTAGAAATGCCGTTTGGTGAACCATAGTCTTCTACACAATTGGATACTGTTTACCAATTCTAAACCCATTGGTTTGGAATATAAAAATACTGAAGGAAATGCTAACATATTCCTTGCCAAGTCAGTTAGTCTCACATATATACTGTAATACAAAGTCTGCTCTTTTAAATCCCAAATAGCTCATATTTTCATCAATCATCAGAAAACCAATTTGCTCATGCTAATAATGTTAATTATAATATGCAGATGAACATCTTCCCTTCAAAATTTTATGGCAATTTAATCCATTCATTTATTCAATTTATAACTTTCCAAAATTCAATAATTTGAATTACACCACAGACAAAAATAAATTCGACGTTTATAATTTAATTATTTCATTTCCCAGAGCATTATGTTCAGTGTTTTCATTTAGATGATGTCTTCTTCGCAGAATTCATTGTTTTAGATAAAACTATCTTTCTTGATTTTTTTCTTTTTGTAGTAAAAAATATTGTAAAGGTTTCTTGTTTCTTTCAGGTCGTAAAGATGTTGGCTGTGGTGGTTGTCCTGTTTGGGCTTTGTTGGCTTCCTCTCCAGACATACAATTTCCTCCAGACGATTACTACAATTAACGAGTAAGAGTTCCTATTACTTGGCTTTCACTAGACTAAATGTTCCTTTACATTTGTAAAGCCCGTTTTAGTACTTATTCCCTCGACATTTTAAGGACCATAATGTGGTCAGTAATGTTGGAGAATCCAAGTGTCCTTTTAAATGTTAATAATAACCTGTTAGCTCTTTTACTATCACATATCACATTTGCACATCCAGTAATACTTCTGTTCCATCTCTGCGTGCTGAGTTAGACATACATTTTTTGCCTACACTTTCTCATGCCAGCTAAAACATACCTACCTTACTACCTACCTACTTGAAAGAAGCCACATGAGGGGCAAAATGAAATACCTGGTAGACAATTTGGGCATCGTATTTGCGATTCGTGAGTAATGTGGGTGTTTTATTCGTAACATGACAGTTGTTGCTAGTGCGAATACAAGAAAGTAATGCACGACGCAAAAAAACATCGTTTGTTTTTGTACATAGTTTCTTACATGCTTTTTGGCTAAAAGATGCTTTATCAAAAGTTCACACGACGCATATTATCGTTTATCTAATTTCGACGAATCCCAACATTTGGTGGTCTATCTGATAAGAAACATGATATTTTTGAAACTGCTGAAAATGAATGCAATCAACATCAATCCCACGATTATTTTCTCCACCAACTTTGCTTCAAAAAATCATAAATTTATTGGGTAAACTTGCTTTCAACATTCTCGTGTATGAAACACATGGTGTGAACACAAAATTAATAAACTATAACAAAAAGCATGTCGTGATTGCCATTGAGCTAGCTCAAAGTTCACTTTCTTTCGACTTTCATCACACAAACTGGGAAAACTTTTACGGACCTGAAGCCTTTGTCACGGCAGTTACCATTTCTTGATTGTATTGTTTTCCTTCATATTATTTTTAGATGTCACAACCACTCACAACTTACTTGTTAATATAGATTATTGTAAAATTTTACCTTACATCTTTAACTGCTATGGTTGATGTTTCAAATTACTTTGAATCAATAACATTGTATACGTGTATTTCCTAATACTAAATGAATTTGAATTTTTCATCTCAAAGTAAATACATCGAATTTTTTCCCCGAATCCTCATTTATTGAGTTAAACGATTTCATTAAAGAAACATATTGTTTTCATTAAATGTGATTTCTCACAACAAAGTATTTCCAATACAACCAATATAGCCTTTGTTTTTAGTTTTTTCCATAAAATATGATTTCCTTAAGATGTTTTTTGATCCTTCCAACATGCCTGACTGTTGATTTCAACCTTTCTGTAAAGCAAAACTCACACACATCACCTATGTAAAGCTTCACTAGTATAGTTGGTTAAAGTCACTCATTCGTTAGAACGCAATGAAATTTTCATTGCAATGCTCTCTCCAGTGAAATAAATATAATTAATTATTCGTAATTAGAGATGTGATCATATTTAAACACTGACACATGTATTTGGTTGTATATGACTATAGCAACTAAAATTATTCGCAATCGTTTGAGGAAATACGCATCAATGGTAGGTAGTAATAATTGGATTGGGACGCGAATTAATTTAATGGAATGGCTGAGTACCTTCCAATTGTGTATTTTATCCACAATACAAAATTTCGCACAACTTTATTACCGAAGTATACGAATCGTGTTGTGACGGAACTACCATCTGCATAATTAAATCAGCGTATTGGGCATCTATTTCCCCCTTCAATTATCCAACTGAATCCCTTTTTCATGTCGAATAAGCTTTGCATAGGTACGTACATACCAACATTGGTTCGACTTAAAAATTTTCACCGTTCCATTCCCCATTCCCCTGATTACAAAAGTGCTTTGTTAATTATCATGAAATTATTTGACATTTATTTCAGGTATCAATACATCAACATCATTTGGTTCTGTTGTCACTGGTTGGCCATGAGCAATTCGTGTTACAACCCTTTCATCTATGCAATTTACAGTGTAAGTAAAACGAACGTTTATTTTCAAGGAATTTTCTAATCTTTGATATTGCTAATAAGTCGTCTACTAATATGCTACAACAAACTCTGATTTTACTAGAAAATATTTGGGTTTCTAGTGAGAATTGTACATTAGGTAACTTTGCTTAGTTTTGCCCAGTTTGTTTTCTCACATTTAGGTGTTCGTGAGAGGTTTTTTACCGTTGGTAAAATGTGTCAACTGTCCATAAAACAATTCCATGATAAGAGTAACCTCCTTAAAGTATTGTTTGCCTTGTTTGAAAGTCAAACCTTGAGATTTACCATATCTCTACAGTCCAGGTATGAAAATGTCCACCAAATAGAAAGTGACTTTACCTAGTGACTCTTACCAAATGTGCATTTGCGTGAATTTTAATGGAAACCACGAATGGAATGGAAGCTCAATTAAAACCTGTAGCACACACATAGTTTGGTATAGAAAATCGGTAAAGTTGTATCATATATGTTCCCAGAGGAAAGATGGACAGATGTAAGTGTAATTGTTCCATCATATATTGTTTCTTGTAGTTAAGCCGTCTCATAACAGTTAATTGAATACACCTATTTCATCTGAAGTGAAGGTTAGCGCAGTTTTTAGTTGCCGCAATTTGTCTTGTTCATTATGCAAACTCTCTCATAAGTTTTCAGACTCAGGGACACTCGTCAAAAAATGTTCACTTGCCTCATCGTTATTTCTGCTCAAAAAGGTTGTTCAAACAATTTTGCATTTCATATTTTCGTTTCATCATGACTTCCAGGTAATAATTAAAACTCGGCGTTTTTGACAATGAATTGCACACTGAGATCGTAGTAAACGTTTCTTTGATATGTCGTGGTATACTGCATAAACCTAATTTGAAGTTATGAGTGAGAAGCATCAAATGTAAATGAGACACGGGAGAAAACTGGTATGGAAGTGAAAATTCCAACCCGGAATCCTCATATCTAATAATCTTAAGTAGAGCTGACGTAGCAGTTTCCTCTTGAGCTGAAGTCATCATCGGGAAGTGTTAATTCTACAATTTCTGAGGAATAGTGCTCACCTGCAAAGTTCATTTAGAGGAATATAAACATAATTTGCTTTGATCACAAAATTACATTATGAAGTTATGAAACGAATTTGCTCAACAACTATGTTTTTAATGATAGACAACAACGTAAGGAAATTTCCAAGTAGTTTGTTTCATTCATTTTTGTTGATCTGTCCCATTTATCACTTCCTTTACACAATGCTCCTTGTCAAGATATACATCATATCATGCTGATTGTTTAGTTAAGTTGAACATACCCTTTAGTTGCACTTTTAATCATTTTGTAATGTGTACAATCACTTGCATTAGCTTTTGCGTTTCAAAAATAATACTATATATTGCAATACTTAATGTAATAACAGCAACCTAATGATGTAATGTCTCGGTTTTATGTTTTCCATTACATTCAGGTTTCCCAAAAACCAATACTTAACTCAATCTAGTCTTTATAGCGAAATCAGCAAATACTAAAACAATAGTTCATATCACAGCCAGCTAAGTTTCTCCTTTTCTCGCATAGACAATCCTTTGTTTTCTTCTAATTTTTATGGTTTTCATACTCAAACTTAAATATTTGAATTGCTGGAGTCTCGTTAAGTCAATATAATAAAGTAAGAAGATTGAAACAGTAGATTCTACGTGAGTACCGCTCAGGCTCAACTACAAATAGCTATCATCCAGCTAGCTATTAAACAATTTTCAGTTTTATCTAAATAATAGGTATAAGCGCTTCAGCGCCTTTCGTGTTTCCCAACTCTGGTATACTTATTACAATAGTTAGACTGATCAAATTTGCACGTATTTACGTAGTAAAGCCATTGTGTAATGATTTCCTGCTGTATTGACTCACAATTCAACGTGCCAGTGAAACAAGCTATACAGCAGTGTTGGGGATCGGTATTTACCGCGGTAATTTTACCGAAAGTTATCGGTAAGTTATCGTTATTTTTGTACCGAT
>JAQIXX010004502.1:0-16085 GCA_034700605.1 Willowsia nigromaculata
ATGCAGGTGATTAGATTGCATTTTTAATTGTATTCATCAGAAAAAAATTGCAATTTGCCAACAGCTAACTTGGAATAACAGAGCACCGACATTTATCTTGAAATGGGTATGATAAACCGGGTACGATAAATAGATAAGAAGCAACAAATAATTTTGCTTTATACTACATTGATGTCATTTAGAAAGGTCCGAAGAATAGGAAAACGTATCTTATTATACGATTGTGTATCCAAAATTCAAACAAACTGATCTTAGTAAGGAAATACTTTATCGTTTGTAATTACTAGTGAACAAAAGCCTGTCCCTAACTTTTAACATCAAATTTTGAACTCTGCCTAGAAGTTTTAAGAATAATCAAAACAACTGTTTTCAAGCTAAGAGGTTCCTGAAGACAATTTGTGATACTAATTTGTTCAAAGTATTTACTCAAACATGGTGGGGTTTTCACACAAGTTGCAAAAAATGTCATAAATGCATCATATTTCATTTCAGGAAAAGACAATTGTTATTTATTTACTTATGCTTATGTGAAAACAAAAATTTATTGTGCTATGGAGAAAACATTACAAAACTACGAATGAAGATGTGAAATTGTACATAAATTTTATGGTAAAAACGCTGTAACTATAACAATCCTAAGATATGTTTCAATTTTAAATACATTAATCGAGATAAGAATGGCTTAGAACGAAATTAAAATAAATGTAAAATATAGTTAGTTTCCATTGACCAAATGTCAAAGTCAATGACAGTTTGTGTAGATTAACAAAAGGTTCAAGTTCAAATCTCGTCGTCTAGAATTGAACGCTAGACCATTATTCTGTGGTCTATACAACTTGTGAGGGCAGACATCAATGACCACAGGTGAATGAAAATCATTCTTCAATTTCCCATCTCTACTTAGCACGCCTAGAGAAAATAAATGATACAACAAATTAATTAATTAATCTTGATATGTTATTAAGCAATTTTGGCGTTTCAAACATAAAAATAAACTCACCTTGTCTTAGCATGATGCTTTGTATTAATATGGCCTTTGACACCACTAATAGAAGAAAAAGTACAGTCACAGTATTTGCAAAGATATGGTCTCTCTCCAACATGAGAATTGGTATGATCCCGTAAGTTCTTTCTTTCGAGGAACTCCTTCTCACAAAAGAGACACTCAAATTTGGGATAATTTCCGGGATGCAATTTTTTGACATGGTTGATAAGCACGGTGCTACTTGAGAAAGTGTTTAAACATTCTTTACATTTGAATGGCTTCTCACCAGTATGCTTTCTCATATGAATCTGCAATCCTTGAAGAGTTTTTAGTTTGATTTCACAAATTTCACATTTATGAGTTTCACCATTATGTTGAGAAATATGTTGGTCTAAGGAGCCTTTTACTTTATAAGCCATTGGGCAAAGATGGCATTTGTAGGGCCTCTCATTTGTATGCTGTCTCATATGAGCCTTTAAATGACTTCCTTGAGAAAACTTTCGTTTGCAAACTGAGCACTCAAACGGTTTAATTCCAGCATGGTAGTTGAGATGCGTCTTAAGATTTCGCTTGTCAGCACAGGCATGCCCACAAATCTCACATTTGTAAGGTTTCTCGCCGGTATGAGTTTTTAAATGAGTTTTAAGATGAGGCGATTGTCGAAATGTTTTTGGGCAATGTTTACACTTCCAAGGTTTCTCCCCAGAATGCATCCTTAAGTGAGTATCTAGATGATCTTGTCTGGTAAACATCTTAGAGCACACATTACACTGGAATGTCTTCTTAGTAGTTGCATTGTGAAACGAGATTTTGTGTAACTTTAAGGCTTGTTTGTAACCAAATGGTTTTTTACAAACTTCACATTTAAATGGTTTTTCACCCGTATGACTTCTGATATGGAATTCAAGGCTTTGATTGGAAGTCAAAGTTTTGGAACAGAGTGGGCACTTGGGCATTTTTAAATTTATTTAATAATAAGTTGTCTTCTAAAATATGGAATTTCCTGTGGAAACTAAATTTGTAGTCACAGTGTCAACTTGCTCAGGTGAACTGAAATGTGCGAGAGAATTTTTTATCTTTTATGTAAGCTTTTATAGGTGAAGAACATGATATTATACTTGTTGTACCACTGGTGTATGCCTTTGAGGTCAAACGAGTTGAACGATTGTATTTTGTACAAGATTTAACTTGGTCAGTGTAATAGAAGCAAAAGTATACCCTTGTCGAATAATGAAGTGCTTTTGTCAGCATATATTATGCAGGTGTATTTGTAGATCTATTGAATACATTTCTTACCTTTATAATTATGCATTGGGTGCACTTTTTTAATGTTAACATACCGGTTGCAGGTAGCAGAACACGTGAAAGCAAAGGAAAAATTCATTAAGTAATGCGCATTTCGAAGGTATTATGTGTTGAAGGTAAGAAGGAAATAATAAGAAAAAAATTTAATCCTTTTTGTAGAAAATTGAGAATTGTAGGCTGAATTACTTAAATTCTAAATTTTAGGTACTTTTTCAATGCATTCTTATATTCATGTAGTGATACCAAAATTGAAGCTTAGCTGAGGTTAACTTGTTCAGCCTAACTGGTAATGAAATATATTTTTAAATAGGTATATAAAAACAATTTCTATGCTTCCCATCCACACAATAAATCTCATCAAGGAATGGAAACCAGAATTTTGCAGCACAAATTCAGTCAAATATTGTTGTCTTCATTTGCAATACCACTTCACACAAAAAGGAGTCTTCTGCTAAAATATTTCTAGGTAGCTTAGAGAAAGGCAAATAGGGCATAGATTGGATTCAAGCTGGCATAGTTTTAGAGAATAGTATCTACATTTAAAATCGACTCATTTATCTCCTATGCGTCTCCCACGAATACCAAGTTTCCAGCATTACCAACACACGCAAAAGATTAAAACGTCTAGCCGATCAATCCGATTGGAATTTTTGAAATTTTTGATAAGCTGGGTACCCACACCACTTGGGAAACTACTTCGATGATCTTTTAATTCCAAATCATACGACAAAATTCTTGATATATTTCAAAGATATAAAATATCAGTAGAAGCCCGATTGCTAATCACACATAAAAAACAAGCAGAAAACTTTGATATGCACTTTCAAGAGGAAAAATATGTCATGTGTCAATTCAGTATGAATTTGATAACAGTAGGCTGCTTTGATATATCCTACATTTTGATTACAATTCCAACATATTCTTGAATAAATTAAGATTGATGACTTTTAAAGCATTGACTGACCAACAGTTGCAGAATTGAGATTTTGATAATATTATAGTTTAACATGAACATATATGCCAACAGTACCTGTAGGAATATTCTACTTAATTTTAATGAATGTTGTCAATTGAATTGTTGTTGCTGAATTTAGTCATAAAAGTAATTACATTAGTTAGTAATTCTGCTTCAACAGTGAAAAGTATGGGCTTATGTAAGTATCCCTATTCTGATACCTCAGATGTAAGCAGTTAGAACTAGTAGGTTTCAGGAGTAGAACAACGGTGGTTAACATGTGAAACAATTCAAACATACATGTCGCCCCTACTTAAAATTAACTAATTCTCTGCTTTTTGGATTTATCAGCACAATCGTAATTAAACTACAAACGACGCAAGAGAAATAATATGCTTTATGCCATTGCCGCTTGAACGTTATGGCTTTCTAGTACGTTTATATTAAAAATTCAATATCTAGTGAGACATAATTAGAGAAACTAATAGTTCTTCAACGACACATATAAGTTGAAGTTATGGATTCAGAAAAATGTTACCGGCTCTTACCTCGAGAATGTTTACGCTTAAAAAGTATTCCCTAACCGGTTTTCTTTGACAAAAACTTTTCAAAACGCCTTCATTAGCTTTAAGCTTTTGTGATGCGAGCATAAATTGCTAAAAAGAAGGTCTCAGTTCAAAAAACTTTCAGCTCCAAAATTTGAATTACTGAAGAAACCACGAGAACGCTTAATGGGGCTAAAAGGCAACGAAGCGGAAACCCTTCTAAAATGTAAAGAATGCAGGGGAATTGTCATGAGGGGAAAAATGCATTTCAGGGAAACTGTCGTGAAATGGACAAGACATTGCGGGAAAAGTGTCCTTGCGGGAGACGAGGAGAAAGGGCCGCCACCCAAAATAAATTTTGTCAACCCAATAGGTAACATGAGCTTATTTCACGCGAATTACTTTACATGAAAATTCATAACATAACAGTTTTCTCAAATGAACAAGACCACAGCCCAACGACATTACATGGAACAAATAAACCTTGAATACGATTATTAGCGAGCACTTTGACATTCAGTACATGAAAACCTCTCAAGCTTCACAAGACGACAAAAATGCTCTACTCTGAAAACCTTCTCCAGGCTTTCCTCCAAACCTTAAAAATTTGTGACTTGTATGGTTCTTTGCCATATAAATGGGACTCAGAAACTTCAAGAATTATTGCAAAGAACTCAAAATCTCAAAAATTATATTGCGTCCGGCTGTTTATTTCTACTTTATATTTGATCCTTGTTTTATTTCAAGTCGCTATAACATGGAAACATGCAAGTCTGCCAGTTCTCTGTCATAACGCGATGTTTCTTGCTGATTACATAATGAACGTGATTACTCAGTTATCAAGCTATAAAGAAAGGGAATATACTGCTGCTTATTTCAATGCAATGTTGGACTACGAGAAAACTCAGAATGGTAACTATTTTCAGAACATATTATTAAGCTAAAAAAAACTTTTAATAACAAATTATATTTTAATTTCAGAGATAAATTGGACACCTCCAAATAGTGGCTTTGAAACGAAAATCACAAAGAGCCTTATGCACATGATGTCTTCAACGGCGATATTTGTGCCGTTATTTTACCACCTGGCTATTCTCTGGAAGCCATGCTTTCCAATGCATGTGGGGTACTGGCTGGCTAATCAATGTGACGGGAATCTGGGAGAAACGCTGCCATCAAATGGTACCTTGAATGAGCTCCTGATAAAGGCTTTGGTTTCATTAGGTTCATATTTGAACTGGAGTTTTCTGGTGTTTGGAAATCTCTGCAATATTGCAACTGGAATGGTGCTTAAAGGACATTGTCTACGGTCATATATACGTCTGTATGAGAGGTAACTTTAAACGTATCTGATAAAAGTTGAATTCTTGACATAAGATTTCGAGAAGTTTTAAAAACTATTTGCAGGAAAATGACCAAAATTAGGAGTTTAAGAGAGTCGATGAAAGAGAAAGCCACTAGCTATCGGGAAATTCAAATATTTTGTCTGAATTACCGGGAACTTTACTCAAGGCAGTTTCTTGTTGTTGTTATTATTTCGGTGATGATCATTGAAACAGTTAGTCTTTTTAATGTGATTAAGTTTGGAACGAGACTTCAACCAATTCTGTTCATCATGTACTTTTGGTGCACAATAGTCACGGGCTTGGGTGTGATCTGTATACTTGGAGCACTTTCAGATGTCAATAGATTTTCATTAAAGCTTCATAAAAACCTGAATAGGCATCACGTTCTGAAAGCAAACAAGTGGTACTGTAAGTTTTTAAAGAGTTGCAGAGTCAACAGAATATATTTTGGAGGGACCAACTATCTAGATCAAATGACGGGCCTGACAATGGAAAATTTTGTGATTGCTCAAACGGTCAATTTGATTCTGGTCGATAAAAGGCAGTTGTAAATTTATGATGTCCATTAATTATTGTGTTTGTCTTTCAAAGTATTGGAATCATCACGGTTTTGCACATATTTTAAATAATGACCAACTATAATATAAATTTCGGACTAGAATTTATTCAATATATCGGCTAGAATATCTTTATTCAAATTGACTATGACTGCCATGGTATATGCAAATTTAATATTTTATGAACTTAATATGGATGGTTTTATGTTCCTTCTGTTAAATCCAAATACTGCTAGTCAAAATACTAAAGATCAGCATGGGAAATTTGGTATCAACAACTGAAGCGCCACTAGAAGTCGTTGGATTTGTCAGTAGAGTTTCCGTTGGTGGGTTTGTCTGTGAAGTTGTGATTGTTGCTTCTCCACCCCAAGTTGCAACAAGATTTACAGATAGGCCACCCCTTGCAGTATGCTTCTCATTGACGTAATCACTTTTGGCATTGTATGACCAGAGGAGCGATAAATTTTTGTTCTGTAATTCAAAATTTAAAAAAGTAACAATATTTCATACTCTTAAGCCAAATACTTAGCAATCAATGTTTTGGATTTTTACCTCAATAACCACATCTTCGGTTACATCACCAGTTTTTAAGGGGCGACGAACGTGAATTAATGTTGTACCGTTGAGCTCTGTGGCGCTTAAAAGTTTCCAGTCTTGTACAGTATCCACAGTAGGCCGGGTATTTCCTGAACCAGACGGAACATGGTAATCCTTTATTAAATGAAATTAGGGACAACTATTTTTTGAAATACAAAATTATATGTTTAATCGTACTATCAAATGTACTGACTTTTCCGTATTTACTGCCATTTTTGTAAAGGCCGCCGATGAAGAGGTCAGACCCATCCATGGTTGCATTCCCTTTATTTAATCCTAAACCTACCCAACCAGTTACATTGACTGCTTGAATTTTGAAGTCAATAAAGCTATTTCCATTGATAAGCTCGTAGTCCAAGATATAATTACTGGACAATGTTAACCGAAAAGAATAACTTCCTCCAGCTTTAAATAGCAAAATAACTGCGAACGCTGATACCAACTTGTCAGTTTTAAAATTTTCACTCATCATTTTGAATTAAATCTTCTACTTTTTTAAACACTCGCAATTTGAAAATACGTCAATTCACAGTTGAAAACGGTGACTGCAAAAGAATCAATCGTAACACTTAAATGACACTAAATGTCAAGTGCAACCTGAACTATAAGATGACTTTTACAAGTCTTTTATTTCGGGAAAGTATACTTAATAGCGAGCATTATCATGACGACAGAAACATATATTTTGAAGCAAAAAAGCCGAAAACGGCAAATAGCACACTTACATTATGCCATATGGTTTTTATAAAAAAAACATTAGTCCGTGATAAGCACAAGTTCTACCCATGAACAGATATGAAATGTATAGTGATCATTTCGGGGTTCACATGAAAAATCTATGCCAAAATCGTCAATTGGTGTAACTGATATCTTTCAAACAAGTTTTTAGAAAAACATGGGCATAAATTAATGAAATAGCCGCATCTTTGATATTGACCGTTCCAACAATTTACAAAAGAACCGCTCAATAAGGACTCGAAAACTTTTCGTACTATGAAGGAGAGCCTGATCGCTTCTTTGTATAATTGCACTACTTAGATTGCCCTCTCTTTTTCATAAAGGTCACGTAAAATCAATGTTTCACAAGTCACAAGAGTAGTTCACAGAATTTTATCTCTTTGACAAGTGTCATCATAAGATTATATTTGATGTCCTCTTACGCTTACAAATTGTTAATCACGTGATTTAGTAACAATTGTCATATCCAGGACCTTGCGAGCTTTCCCAAATTCCGAATTTATGGTCCAGCTAATACAAAGTAGGACAGAAAAATCACCTATTTGTGGGCTGCAATTTCAAGTGTGGATATAGTCAAAAAATTTAAGCTAGCTCGTAGACAGCCGTGTCAAATGCGAATAATTAGAATTTATGAATCTTTCCATCATTACCAAGATGCGCAAACTCAGATCGTAATGATATTTCAAGATTATCTTTTGATTAATAAACGATGTCCACAATCAGACCTCTTCACATGAGAAATTGAAAGAGCAAAATATTGCCAGGACATAGTCAAAGTGACAGGGGGAACTTCATTACATAAAACGAAATGGTTCCTAACTTTGCATACACGTTCCCTGCTAAATACCCACAACCCAAGAATTATGTAGGCAAACATAAGAAATTTACCGCTTCTCGTTCCTGCTAAATGCGTGAGTATAAACAAAAGAAAAAATTTCTGCATTAAGTGCATAGAGAAAGTGGTTTTCAACAACTTAGACAAATCGTAGCACATTAATTTAAATGATTTATTTGAACAAGCATAGTCTGTCTTAAAACATAAAATAATGGAACTAAATTCTTGTATTGTAACCCATTTTTTTTACTTTTTATTGTGGTGACTGGTTACTAAATATTTTTGGTTTGAACGTGTTTTTCACTTTTGACGTTTTTTATGAGAAACAAAGCAATCTTAAAACGTTATCAAAGATGCAGTTCTACCTAATTTTAATGCTGTATGAGCCCATTATAAAGATTTGTCTAATTTTGAAACTGGATTTCAACCTTTTTCCTATATTAGCTGGTATTACTCAACTGCACTATGTACATATAGAAAACAAAAGGAATGCTGCATTAAGCCGTATGTGCAGTTTGGAATGATTGATGTCAGAAATTAATTGGCAATAACATTTGGAGTGTTCAAAGTTCAAGGGAGATTTGTTGTCGACTCATTGTGTAAAATGGAAGCTTTTAAGAATAGAATATGGTTTTTAACAATAGGTCGTTCTTATTAAGGATAAATCAGCTTGATTTTAATATTTGTGATGAAATATGGAGTTATCTTTTAAGATTAGATATCAATATGTTTTATATTTGTTATGGTATATCTACATAATAGATTTTTAATACCAGGATGTAGACTCGACCAGTAATTTGGTTATGACTTTTTATCGTGGAAGTACCTTTATAAAAGCGTTGTAGTTGAAAAGCAGCTTCAATTGTCACTAATCAACGCGTACTAAATGTTTAGTTAATAAAGTCAATTCACTTTATTGACATTAATGTCGATATCAATATCAATGCTTATTTTAACATTTACAATTGGCGCTCCACTAGGAGTCGTCAAGTTTGTCCTTGGGGTTGTAGTTGTCGGTAGTAGTGTTGGCTCTCCTCCTTCATCACCGCCGGTTTCCACTAGATTAACATACACGGCTCCCCTAGCTGTATGTTTCATTGTGACATTGTCACTATTGGCATTGTATGACCAAAGCAGGGACATATTTTTGTTCTGTGAAATAATTTATAAGAAATCAATCATAATCGATACCTTAAGTCAGAAAACAATCGATATTTTGATATTTTACCTCAATAATCAAATCATGAGCTGTATCTCCCGTATTTAGAAGGCGACGCACGTGAATAGTTGTAGAAGTGTTGGCTTCTGTGGCGTTTACAACAACCCAGTCTTGCTTAGTGTCCAAAGTTGGTCGCACAAGTCCCGCACCTCTTGGTACATGATAATCCTTTTTTTAAATAAAATTATATAAAGATATTATTTTTGCAATATACGAAAAAACTATTAACGTATTCTACAATAATATTCAAACTGACTGCTCCGTATGCACTTCCATTTTTATTGCCACCGATGAAGAGGTCAGACCCATCCATGGTTTCACTTCCATTGTTCACTCCTATTCCAACCCACCCGGTTACATTGATGGCTTGAATTTTGAAGTCAATCGACCTGTTGCCGTTAGTAAGTTCATAATCCAAAATGTAATTGCTGGACAAGTAAAGTCGAACGGCGTCACTTGCCCCAACTGCTAATAGCAAAATGACAGTAAAAACCATAGCTAATTCGCTCAATTTCAAACGGTTCATGATTTTTGTCGTTTTTTGGAAAGTCTAAATAAATGTCCAATACACAATTAGAACCGTGATGGTGATTGAATGAATTACTAAAGGTAAATGACGCTGTAACTAAAGTCCCTGATAGATTAAATAGTAATAAAAGAGTTCCGAAAGACAACCTCATTTTTGAGTTTATCAATTAAAAATATGACTGGATTTAAATGATAATGTGTCTTTTGTTATAAATATGATCAAGGTTATTTTAAGGTACAAATCCTGGAACAAAAGGGTAAACGATCACATGCCACAAACTTGTCTAAGCCACGAACAATAAACCTTCCAATTCCAAGCATTACCGACACACGTAAACAAGTTTGGAATAACTTTTTCAACGTAAAATTACACAATTTATGCTGAAACATCATCTGGTGAGCAGGTATTTCTCGATCAAAAGGTTCATAAGAAACAAATGGATAAACTATTGTAAATGATTCAAATTTTATCTTAGATTCTCCAGCAATAAACCAGATTTCCCCGTCATAAATTTAAAATATTACATTGTTTGGAGTCTTAGGAAAATGTGTGTATCTGCGTCACCATTTTTCACAATGTGAAATGATTATTTGGATGCGTTAGTTTTCTGAGTTGTTACTTTGATAAGAAAGCATAATTCTCTATCTATATAACTGTGCCCATTTAAATTTGCCCATTCTTTTTGTATAGGCAGAAAAAAACTTTGTGGTGGATCACGCGACTATACAATGATATCTGTAATCTTTCAGCGAATAAATGAAAAATTTAATGAGAAGGAGTTTTGTAATCATAATCCCTTTACGATCTTATGCGCAATCCTTTTTTCGGCATGATTTGTTGGTGGTGCTAGTTAAATGCAAAGTAAAAAGTTATGGCTTCAACATAAAATTGTTAAGCTTTATGATTATTGTGTGCACTTAAATACACTTACCTCGTGTTATCTCAGTGCTAAATTTGTGTAAATTAAAATATTTGTAACCTTGATCTTGACTTTTCAAACAATAAACCAACACCAAACTTAAGAACACAAGCTTATCCAATAAGTGGATATCATTGTTTTTGTTGGATGTAAGTTTTTACGTCGTAAGTTTTTTATCTTGTTCAATGTTAATTAGCATGCTTTCATGTTTTGATAAGTAAATAAAAAAGCAAAAATTGCCATGAAAACTACTTGCTCACTTTGAGAGGGAAAAGCATAACTGTTTATTTGTGTAGCTTTACCCACTTAAATTAGTTGAACTTAAATTTATCAAGAGATCAGAACTCTACATTTCAAAAACAGGATCCCATATCGGACCTGGAATTCGTTAACTCCAACAAAAACCTTGGTTTCTAAAGATTATCTTTTGATTAATAAACGAGGTCCGCTATCAGACCTCTTCCTACGAGAAATTGAAAGAGCAAAATGTTGTTAACCTAAATTGAATATGTTGAAAGTATTAATTAGAACCTTATCACATTAAATCAAATGGTTCCTAATTTTGTACACATTTTTTCTGCTAAATATCAATTACCTAAGAATTTAAATTGAACTGTCAGTTTGTGTGATTCATAATGTTTCACTTTTTGCATGAAAACTTCATGATAACATTTTACCGTATTGGCAAAACAGTTCCAAACCAGATTTGGCATATTAATATTTTGCATTAAGTATGGACAAACATAGGAAATATATTTTACCGCAACCCTTTCGTGCTCAATGGTATTGTAAAGGCAAAAGAATAGATATGTATTTATTCAGAAAATGCATGTATGTGTGCAGCGAGTGAATGACAACAGATGGTTTTCAGAAACAAGTAATAACACGTTCCCATGATGATTATTATGAAGGAGAAATATTCTAAAGCAATACAAACGAAAAACCCAGTTGACCTCTTGACCCCCAACTCAATAGAGAAGGTCCCCTTGACCTAAGGTATACGTATCCAAGATTTGAGGTCACTAGGTCAAAGGTCACGGGAGTCATGGCATGGACAGATGGACAGACGGACTCACAGACATACACAACAATCGCATAAGTACGATTTCATCTTCGATTCATCTATGTAATACTTGAAGGAAGTTTGAAACTAGTGACTACAAATATTTTAAAGCCATATTTTCTTCCATTACCTGAGAAAAATGATAACTGTTTGGAGCACTGAACTATTATTGTAGTGTGAGGGTTTAGTTTATAATTTTGGACAATGTAGTTCCAGCTTAAATTTCTGAGGTTTGCCTTTCTACATGTAATGAAACTTCCGAAATTATAGCTAAGCGTTTGGCGCAGCAGGTAGAAACCCAAATAATTACATTTGCAAACTTTTTTTATCATAATGTCACTTATTTTTTTACCAGCAAGGTGTAATCCAAAACTCTGCGAAGATTGTTTAAAGATAATTTTCAAAAACTTTTAGGAGCATGATAATCGCAAGTAATACTAATCCATGCCGATTGTGTCGATTAAAAAAAAATAAAATTGTCCACCTGCTGTCTCGTATAAATGATTAAAAAGCTTCAGTTAATTTACTCTCATGTCATAATTATACATTGTGTGGTACAATAATGTTGAGAATTTAACAAATTGAAGTAATCTTTGAAAACTCTTACCACCATCAAAGATGAAATGAATATCATAACACTATATAATGCTTGCTAAATCATTGTGATCGATAATTACTCAAACCATCATATGTACAACATTTCACCCCATAATTACATAAAGTTTTCTTATTAGTATGTAATTGTTAAAGTTCAAAATGTAGCACACAAATTAGGGTTTTATTGTACGTTGCCATCATTTTAAGATTAAAAATTACGAACAAATTTCGTTTGATAGTTTTCGGCTAGTTTCATTTAGTTCTTGTGGTGTAGCACGGCTTAAATTGTTAGGCTAATAATTGATAGTTAATTTTAAAGGCCATCTAAAGCTACTCCAAGCTTTACAGTAACATACTGCAAATATTAGAATTGCAATATTGTGGATGAACTTATTTTCCTGTTTTTAATTAGAGTCTTAAATCTGTAGCTTTCAAGCTCAACTTAAAACAAAAAAAATGGTATTGTATTCTTACTTAAAGCTCAACTTCCTGTTTTAGTTGATTTGAATGCAATGGTTCATTTCCTGATGGTAAAAAATGTTTTTATTTATTTTGTCAATTGAATGAAATTAAAAAGTGGTGTGCATCACTAAACTTAAATAACAAAAATATTAGTAGATTTATTTCAAACAAACCAGTATTGTAAAGGGAAGTAGAGGATCAAATCGTTTTACAATTTCAAGACAAGTTTTCGGCTCTAAAGCACTAAGGCTTTCAAGCAAAATTATTTCATTTTGTTCCTTCCAGTGCAGAGAGTAAAAATGAAGGTCAATTTCAACTTTACAATTTTATTCTACGTAATTTGCCTGAGTTTAATAAAAGTTTTTGCAGTGCCTAGTGATTTTCCAATAATAAGTCCTAAGCTATACGAATACATCACAGAATCTCGTAACAATATATTTGGACAACCACCCACAACAATATTGACGAAGAAGAAAATTCGTTACTTTTCTGAACACGAAGTACGAAAAAAAATCTGAATGGTATATAGTCTCCGATCAAAACCTTAAGTCAAAAAACCGAAATACAATCGATAAAATTGCAAATTTGCACAAATATCTAAAACCCTTCAAAAAGTGTTTCATTCACATTTCAAAAGACTGGAATGAACAAAATTATTATGCATCATTTGAATATCCAGTTGTTTTCACAGATAAACAATATTTGGTTCACGAGACCGCAGTAGAAAGTCTTACTTGGGAAGATATTCCACCCCGTAAATCATTTAAGGAACCATCCGTAGGTCCAACCTTTGGCGACAAAAAGATATCAACGACTTACGACGCTCTACGGAGAACAGGGATAAAACTTCTCTAAACGAAAGCGAACCTTATTGTTCTTCTTCAAAATTTCATGTGCCAGTCGAGAAAATTGGTCAAGGTTACCAAAAACAATTAAAGGATAGAGCATTTTGTGCAGCAATCAATTTCACTAATTTTGTATCAAACAGTAAGCCATGGAACTGTGAAGTTCATGTGGATTTATTTCCTCATTTGGATTTATGGTTTTTCAATGATGATTGGTACACCAATGATATTTCTGAATACCTACCAATGTTTTGGAGTACACATGGATTTGGTGGTCCATTGCACTCGCGCAACACGCTCCCCACTCAATACACATATTCATTATTGGTGCTTGGGGAAAGCGAATACCAAATGTTCAGAGATAATGAGCGGTTATACAGGTATACTTTAGTACACTCTGCAGCAGGAAAATTCAGACAATCCAACTTTCTCAGCATGATATCAGTTTTAGCTCTAGTAGTTCAAACTCAAATATCAAGAATGGGTTCAAATGGTAGTGATGGGAATATAAGCAAAACTATGTTGTTATATTTAACAAACGATTGTGAGAATCCATTTCATACGGTACAAGTTAAATTTCCAACTTCTAAAACACTTTGGTCAAACCAGAATCGCGAACTTAGCAGTAGCAAAGAATACAGAAGAAACCGTGCCTGGCATTCCAAATACACATCAGACTCTAGAAATGTTCCATATCTAATACCCGATTTTCTCATCCAAAATTTAGTCGAAGTCTTGTTCAAAAAGCGTACACCAGATGACTCCATTAACAGTGTGTATTTTAAAGGCATTTCTGTTATTTGGCAGGATATATTTCAAAACAAAAGTAGACACAAGCGTGATGCAACTCAAACGACTAACAAGTGTATTGAATTGTCAATACATTACCATCGATTTTCCAAGGACGAATTATTAGATGAAAACGCCGAAATGTTACATTTACCACTTGTTTTAAATCTCCCAACAGAAACATTACAGTTTGTGAGTTGTGGGAAACCAATGTTCTCAAGTTTGAATTTTAAGGAGCTCATATCTGTGTATGATCTATGGGTATGGAGTTTGGGTGGATCTCTGATTCTCATCTTACCATTCGTCTATTCGTTTCTTTCCATTGATATTTCATCAAAAGAAATCATTCAATTAAAAATACTATGGCGTTCGGTATTAGTCCTGTCTCCAATTAAAGCATTTTTAGAGCAAGGAGATGTTTTCCCAACTCATCTAATAAAAAATCAAGGAATAAGATTGGCTATTCTGAGCACACTGTTTCCATGCTTAGTGCTGAGTAATGCTTACAAAAATGACAACGTTTACAATCTGATTGCATCTCACAAGGCTGTTCCCTACGATAAAATTAGTCAACTGGTAGACAATGCTTTCACTATTTACTCCCGAGCAACCCTAAAATCTTACAAGGAGGTTTGTCTTGACAAGTCAGTTGTCTACTTGACAATGGGACCATCTAATGTTCGTTGTCCTGACAACAGTAATTCACGTCATCATACGATAATTGGGAATACTACTTTAGATAAAGATAATATGTGGTTTGGACCAGAGTTCTCATTCTCAATTACAGTTGAGTCGATCGTTTCTAAATTTTTGTTAAAAACACAAACTTTGAACTTGACAAACGCGAGACACACATCTTTGAGAAATATTTTGTTTCAAAACACAACCTTGCTTGCTGTTTCAAATATTACTAAATATGCAAGCATGATTCGCAAGGAAAGATGGAAACAAAGGGAAGAACTAATTCGCCAAAATTTTGATAGTGATCAAATGAAAAACTCCTTAAATGTTTTACTAGCATGCAATGGAACAGCGCTTGTAACGACGGATGTGGAAGCAAATGAAATTGCTAGCCAGCTATATCAAGCTGGCCGGACGAGTGTATACACAGGAAAGAAACCTCTACTTGAAAGATACATCGGTTATTACTTTAGAGGCTTACTTCCTGATCATTCCTTCATTTTGAAACTTGGAGGAATGAAGCAGTCTGGGATTGCAGATTGGTGGCAAACCTTTGTCACTGGACATCTAACTCAGATTAAGAAAACTAGAGAAAGATTCCAGGCAAACGAAAATTTGTATGAAAAAATAGAAGAAATGGTAGAAAGCGAAAGCTCGGGAGAAAAATCTTCAATGTTTGGGAATGTATTGATAATTTTTATTTTCTGGATGTGTGGAAATGTAGTCGGAAGCGTAGCATTTCTTTTTGAATCGCATACTTTTATTATAGGTGTACCCAGAATGTGCTTTCAAATTATTTTTTCATGTTCAGCAGTAACTCGTAGCAAAGTAAACTTGTTATAAAACAGAATCATGAATATGGTATTTGGATCCCTTAGCTTGAACCCATTCTTAAAATAAAAAATTGTCTTAGAAGAACACATCGTTTATTTTTAGTACTTGAAGATTTATTTTACATAACAACTGTGCGAGTATTATTTAGTTGCTTTAGCACAATTTCCAAGCAGAAAGCACCCAATGATAAACCAACGATTAGAGTACATAGTATCCAAAGAGAGTTCAAAACGTCCAATGTCACCGGATTCCAGCTGTTGTCGTTTTCTCTCCCACTAGTAAAC
>JAQIXX010004503.1:0-16083 GCA_034700605.1 Willowsia nigromaculata
ATCTGGCTTTCCTGCGGATGCCAAACCTGAAAACCCTGGATTTGCGTGGAGGCTTTAAGGTCCCTTTGAACTTAAATAATTCCATCATGTATGTACGATGACATCATTTTGCAATTCTTCCTTTGACTGAAACGACTTTTGCTTGTTGCATTGCAGGTGTCTGCTGAAGTGGCTCATCTCTGGAGGAATCAGGGACGAACTCTGTTGATGGAGTAGGATTTGGAGAACCGTTACGTCAATACTTCCTGTATTAGTGCATAAAATGAGAAGAGCGATTTGGAGGGTCTTATGAATTATAATTTTCACGGATTTTTTTAGTATTTCTCTCACTAGTTTATTTGTCAATGAGTAATTGTATAAAAGCGTTACTTTTATGTCATTTTGATACGTACGTAGGTTAATCAAATATTGTCCACCCAGCAGTTGTGTTTACTTTTTTTGTTAGTTTGTATTTTCAAGGCTTTCAATTGTCCTTCTTAGATTTCCATTATTGATTATTAGTATTTGTTATTCTGTATTTAATTGTAAGCATTTAATTGTTTCTGTATCCGAAGAATATAAAAAGTGTACTGGTTCAAACTATTTGGACTTCATTTTTCAAAATTTAAAGCTACAATAAAACCTTAGATTGATTGTTTCAATGAAATAAAAATAAATGTTCGAAGGAGCCGCAGTTAGCTTTTAGTTATTTAAAAATGTTCTAGTTTATCCAATTAATTTTTAAATTTTAAAGTCTCCAAATACACGCATGAGAAAGTTAATTGCTCACGACAGTCAATCACGTGTAATTTATCAGTATTGTTTTTGTCATGCATTGATTACAATTTTGCATTCTTAAAAGATGAGCAATTCTAATTGTCAATTTCATATTTTTCGTTTTATTTACTAAGCAAAATATAATATGAAAGGTAATTGCAGACATGCACGAAGAAGTAAAACTAATTCATAAATTCATGCGTGAAAACGACAGGAAACTGGGAACTATGTATAATCTGAATACTATTAGCATTGCGAAATATGGTGTACTAGAAATGGCCATAGGTGTGTGCTATGCATGCATCCGAATTCTGGAAATTGTAAATTATCTTTAAAATTATAAGTGTAAATTAACCATAAGTTTTAATACGTTTCGGCTTGTTCTCATCAGGTAGAAGACTTTACTCTACTACTACTAATTTACTGCTGCTTGAATGCCCAGGTGTGACAAATTTCAACCCGTTACTCCTAAATTTGAATTTTGACCCCTCCCTCAGGAGTCAAATTGACCCCAGGGCAAAAGATTTTATTTTTCCCTGATTCCCTATGTTAAAAAGCCCAAGCGTGACAAATTTCTGTCCGTTAATCCAAAACTTGTTATGTGTCCCCTCCATAGGGGTCAAATTGACCTTCTACGCTAAAATCTAAGATTTAAAAAATCCGCCGAAGTTACTGTGTTGTTGGTGCTTGGTGGTATGTGAAAAAGTGAAATCAATGCTTTAGAGAAGGCAACAACAACAATAACACAAAAACATATGATCATCGTGTCCAAGAAGGATCCAGACAGATTGAAATGCGTCTTATTATTGTAGTGGTGGGATAGTAAAATGAATGAAGCAGAGGAAAGCAAAACATGAATTTAATATGCAATTGCTCTGTTTAGCCATACAAAAACGTTAATAGCTGCTTTAAAAAAAGGAATTTTGGAAAAAAAATTTTTTATCAGAAAGAGCAGAATAGGCTGAACAAATTATAAACATGTCGAAGGTAGGTCATAGCATGTTTTCATTCAGAAAAATTAAAAAGAACGATTCAGGAAAACTGAGAGAGATGCAGATCATACGTCTGTTATTGTATGCACATATGTAGATAGTGAGATAAAAAGAGGCAAGCAAAACATCAACAGCTGAAAAAAGTGGAACAGAGCTAGGTAGAGTCGTTGAATATGGATTGATGAAATCAGTCATTTGAGGCACAACACTTCTTCCGCCGATTTGACCCAGGTCACCATCACCCATGAATATGGAATGATCGATCTGGAACATTATTGTTAGCGCCCATCACACTAATTCCAGGTGCTCTTTCATATTTTCCTAACGTTTTCTGGGTTCTGAGCCATAATTTAATTTATTCAATTTTAAACTCCCAAGGTTAATTATGAATAACTTAGCTTTTCACAATCCAAATAAGATTAAGTTGTGAATCTTGAACAATTCATGAATTTTATATTAAAATGACAGATTAATTGGTAAATGCAACTTTAGGGGCACCTTTTAATACAAAAAAGTAACAAAAAAGCACAAAAATTCACATGCAATACTAATTATTTGAAACACATGTAGTAACAATTTTGCACTAATTACAGAAAAGATTTAGGAAGTTTGTTTAAACCGTTTCAAACATTTTCGGTAATTACTCCATCGGCAACAGCTACGCCTGTTATCTTCTGAAAACATTTTTGGGCAGTTACGAACCACCTCACAGCGACATATCCTATTCTTCAGTCTTTCCTCCATTCCTCCAGAGATCTGTAATTTAAGGGAAATAGCATTGGTGCAGCATTTTATAAGTATTTGTATTGAAAATTTCCATGCCCAATCACAGTAGCACCAATTTGACCACTTACGCCTTTTGGAGAACCATAAATAGTGAGGCTATGTAAATTCTCAAGTCGAAGAAGCCCCAACTCTGCTGACCTGTCTGTAAGTTTCCCCTGACCGCATTCCACCTCCAACTCGAAAGACTTTAAATCTTCAGAGTGAAAACAAACCAGCAAATTAAAGATTGATAAGCAATAACAATGGTGTAAAAAGTTAAATGTTTTTAGTCACTAGCTTACATTTCAATTGCATTATAGGTGCCTCGCAGGTAACCCCCTCCCCGACTAGCCCCTCATCACTAATTTTGCTTCCAAATCGTAACCTCAACTTTTGAAGCTTATTCCATTGACCACAAGCAAATTGTAGAGTTTGGTTGTCCAATGGCGCTTCCAATACTTTCAGATTTGGCATCCACTTTCCCAACACCTTCCAAGATTCCAGAGAAAGTTTAAAATCAATCACGAGTTCCTCCAAACTTGTTGCTTCAAACGAGGCATTCCCCAATAAACGATCCGAGGCCACCACCAGGTCATTTTCTATCACTGCGGGATACACTCCGTCTTTTTTTGACCATTGGAACAAGTCAGCTTTCTCCGCACAATGTAAATCCACTCTCAGTTTTTTGATTGATGGGGTGACCAAGAGATAGTTGAAGTTAGTAGCCACGTTCCCCCAGAGTTCAAGAACTGTCAGGTTCTTAAAACTGGCTTCAAATGGGAAATCAGGAAACGGGGATCTAGTAGATACTGGAGGTCGGAATAACTTGAGGGTCTCCATAGATTTGGAATAGTGTTCCAAAAACTCTTGGAAACTTCCCCATTCGTCCCCAACCCGCAAGCTGAGGTGTTTCAGGGGTATGTCGGCTTGAATGCATCCGGACATGTCATGATCACAAAGGTCCATTGCCTCCAAATGCGTAATGTTCAGAATCCGCTTTTTCTTGGAACATCTTAAGGTCCACAGAGACGGAAAAATTGTGGAATGCAAATCCCTGGAATACTTATCAAATATAGACTTGAATTTCAACTTCTTCAAATTGGGAAACTTGACGAGGAAAAGGAAGTTGAAATCGGAGTCAAAGCTGGACACCTCCAACTCTGTCACGCTTTCCTGCAATGGACCCCTTTTAAAAACGTCATTGTAACGAAAGTCCTTCTCCATAAAAATGGGGGCCGATTCCTCAGTACATTCTATCAGTTCCAAGGACCTGCATTTATCTCCAAGCTTGTTTGTCACTATTTTGTGCAGCTCAGATTCTCTTCCACGAAAGGAAAATTCCACTAGTCGAAGATGTCTGATGTTGCAAACTTCAAAGAATTTGGAATAGACTTCCAGCTCCCTAGTTCCATCCTTATTGTCCCATCTCTCAAGCGAGAATGAATGAAATGAGCTCTCACCCTCCTTTATGCAGACATACTCGGTTTCCAGAAAAGTCAGAAATCTTTCCAAACCAATATGCCATTTTGGACTTTGGTGTGGTGCAAATGGTTTGATTGGGCCAAGATGAAGAATAGTTTTGGCATTCCAAGCTTTGAGGCTCTGCTGGTACCACTGGCGACACACAGACCGAAAAGTTTTTAATCCACCCACATCCAGCATTTCAATGATGACTGATAGAATCTGTAGGAGGAAAATAAATAGGATAAATATTTTGAATCAATAATAATTTATTGATTAGTTTTAAATATGATTAATTCTAACCAAATCATTTGAGGCAACTTGGTGGCCTGGTGTGTCCTCTATTATTTCATCCATATTAAATACTTAATGGCCAGTTTTACTTTAAGTTTGCCACGGAATTTTGGTTTGCTTATTTTGAAATAAAAAAATTTATTAAGAGAGAACTGGTGGGCGTTTATTAATTGTAAATCACACACGGGAGAGTATTATATATTGACACAAGCTAATAATTACTTAATGCAACTCACAAAAGTTTTTAAACCTTTCACTACGTTCTTTTGCATTATCAGTTTCTTCACAGTTTTTAACACTTCCCGTTATATATTCTAGTTAAGTTAAGGTAACTCTTAACAGTGACATAATATTAGTTTTTACTTATTTTAACAAAATTTTCAGTCTCCAAGTCTTAATATATTGTTATTGCTTATATGACTGTTGATTCTCTCTATCTGTAAATCTGACAAAAAAACACATGTCAACATTCTCATATGGTTTATGCTTTGATTCCCTCCTGTGTAAACTAAACTTTCTATGAACTGTTCCGCATTTCCCTGTGTATACGTCTTTGTTCATCTGTTTATATTGCTTGTGCATAGAGCCAGAAGTCTACAAAGTGCTTGTTAGTTTGCTGCAGTGGAAAATGAGACAATTTATTTTTGATTGATGTGTATGTAAGTTTTTGCATAGCCGGACGGTGAATAGTGAATAAAATATTTGTGCTATAAATTCTTTTCATGTTTTTCTGCTCTATGTGTTTATGGTTACTTTAATTCCACATGCTTGCTTTTCGTAGAAAAAGAAAATAATTGATGTTGCAAAATGCCCAGTATCTACACTTGCATATTAACTTTAACATTTTCATTTAGTTAGTAATGCTCTCTTTAAATGCAATAAGTGACAACAAAGTCAGGAATTCAGAATAGCAGAGATTTTGGTTAGATATTATACCCGACGACGGTAATAACTTTAGAGCTGTAATAGTTTATCATAAAATAATACCGCAGATTTTATATTATTTATCATAAATATCCTTAACGGGTTTAAAGCAGTAAAATATTTTCTTTTGTCCACAGGGAAGACCGTACAAAAAGAAGAATTTCTGAACTTACGGTTAATAATTATTGCTCCCGGTCATGTAGAAATGCACTCATTTTGTTCAACTAGCTTTTTTTCACTTGTGTGAATGCATCTCAGCTATGGCTTTCCTTTCCAATATGATATTCTCATATTCTATAGTCATATTTTGAGACACAGATCTTCACACCATGTTTGCCAGTGGTGTTATTTTGCCAGTTGTACAGGCCAAATTGCCCAGAATAATAAGCTTCACTGATTAATTTCCTTTTATACTTTAAAATCAAAAGAAAGCAACAAGAAGAAATATGGAATGCCTTCGTCTCTTTGGAGCAAGCCCCCACAATTCAAGACAAGGTGCCATTATTTTTACATGAATAGTAGACAAAGAGGTATGTATGAAATTAGTTAGTTAAACATTAGTTAGTTAGTTAGATTATTGGCTCGATTCCAAGTTTTATTTTGTTTCAAATCTATATAAAAAGGCGCACTCTGCCCACATCATATGAACATTTAAATTGCAAAATTCTTAATGTACCTAAGGCCCGGAACAATATCATTAGCTGAGCGTACATTGTAACCCGTAAACCAATTTATTACTTGATGACGCTCAATAAAGTTTCCGTCATTATCTGGCGCATGATGACAAATTATGATCAAGACAAGTACATGTCCAATCTTTTGTGACAATATTTCCCAAACTGTACGTGCCATATATGAAATCGTAAAATCTGTTTCTTACTATTCCAAGAAAAAATAATAAATATAGACAGTCAATCCAATTCTATACTCTAATGCCGTTTCATTCTAAATGTTTACTGAATTTCATCCATGTAAATACCAATGTAAATAATACATAGATAGATAGATAGATAGATAGGTTTTTATTATTGACCATATTTGCCATCATACACGGTCATTCATGTTACAATATCAGGTTAGATATATTAATGTTTGTATTGTTTACGTAATTAATTAGAAGACATCAATTTTGAATTTTAGGTACTTCAGTACGTTCGAATAAATTTTCGAATTCTCATACATTTGATCCAAAAAGTTAGCAATGCATGTATTAAATTTATATTCTTAGTGTTATTTAGAATTGATGTAATAAACTCTCCTTCATTTATATTTCCTAATTTTAAGTTAAATTTACTTTCTAATGTTTTCCTCTCCGATTTATAGTGTGGGCATATTACAAAAACATGAAAAATGTCCTCGATTCCCAGATTGCACATATCACAATTTCGCTTCCCATTTTTCCTATTTCCTAACAATTCACATGGTTCTCTTATATATATGTAGTTGGCTCCACATCTGAGTTGAATATAAAATCTCTTAGCGTGAAAACTGACGTTAGAGTTAAGGTACGGCTCAGTTCCAATTTTTATCTTCAGTTGTTTGTAAAGAATTGAGGAGCTCATCATAAAAGCACAGTAGGAGTTGAGTAGTTTCACCCTCTGCTCACTTATGATTCTCCTAATTTTTAAATTTGTAGACACGAACTCTAGATCTTCAGAAAAACCTTTCACCTCAAACTCTTTTAGCAAATTTCGAACCTGATCCACCCAGTTCCACTTGTCATCTCCTTCACTTATTACAAACTGTCGGTGAAAGCAACTTCTAATCAGTGAGTTACGAGGTTTATGTCGAATTCGTTTCAAAAACTTTAACAGCACACTCAACAAGCTTACTTCTATTGGGTCGGCTCCGGTTTCCAGGATTAGTTTGAATCTTTGGGTTTCATTTGGTAAGTAAAATAATTGACGAAGGAACTTATTTTGAAATATTAGTTATAAGTATAAGTTTCTCTGTGAATTTGAGACCCCATATCACATAAGCGTATAATAGCACAGATTTGCATAGAGACCCAAATAATTTTTCTTGCACATTAAATACGCCTATTCCTGAACGACAAAATAGTTTAATTAGTGATCCTTGGGCTTGTTTTGCTTTGTTTAAAAATGTTGCTATGGCGAGATCAAATTTTCCACTATAGTGGAATGGAACGCCTAGATATGTATAAAAGTCTACAGTGTCAATTTGTTCTCTATTCCACTTAAGATTTACATCTGCTAGCTTTTTAGTACGTCTAAAGACAACTACCTTTGTTTTAGTTAAATTGACTACAAGGTGATTTTCTTCAAAATATTTACTAATAGCGTTTATTTTAACTTGCAGGTCACGCTCAGTCATAGCTACCAGAGCAATGTCATCAGCAAAAAGTAGCATATCTACATTAAATTTATCAATATATATACTTGTCGTTTCGCTTTCTCCAACATGTTGTACTATGTCGTCTAGAAACAGAGTGAAAAGCTTCGGGCTCAAACTTTCTCCTTGAAGGACTGACTTTTCGATGCTAAAACTTTCACTAATATTTGCTCCAACCCGTACTTTTGCTTCTGCTGATTTGTAAATTTGCTTTACACATCTAATAAACTTGGTAGACACTCCTTTCTCTTTTAACTTCCTCCATAATATTGAATGGCGCACCGAATCAAATGCTTGGCTTAGATCGATAAATAGACAGAATAACTTCCCTTTTTTTCTGCGAAGCTGGTTTTGAATTAGCGTATTTAAAATAAACACTTGTTCTACACAACCTGTGCCAGTTTTAAATCCCGCCTGATATTCGGAGATTTTTCTATTTTTATTGCACCATGTATCTAATCGTTTTGCAAGAATTGAAGTGAAAAGCTTTGTAATAGTATTTATAAGGCTTATTGGACGATAGTTACTAGGAATACTTTTATCCCCTTTCTTGAAGATTGGCACTATTGTTATTTCCCCCCAATTAGTCGGCATTTCAGATGGATTTGTGAATGTTCTGTTGAATAATGCAAGCAGTTCTCGTTTCGTGTCTGTGTTGATAGTCTTCCAGATCTCATTAGGAATTCCATCGTTTCCTGGAGACTTTCCTTTCGAAAGTTTTTTAAGGGCTACGCACAGCTCAAACATACTAATTTCACAGTGAAGGTAGTTATCAATACACGGATTTAAATCTTGATCGTCTATGCCATCGTTTCTGCATGCAAATACTGATTTATAGTGATTTTTTAGGCTATCGGCACTTATTTCTCCATAATCCAATTCATAACCGTTTTTCCTAAAAATATCTAAGGCAGACCAAAAATTTTTACTGTTTCTGACACTGAGAAGTTTATTTCTAATATCTTTGAAGAATCTTTCTTTTTCCAATTTTGTGCTACTCATATAAGCATCTTTACTATTCAGCATTTCTGATTTACAAAATAAAAATTTATTAATGTCAATACTTGGGTGACATTTTCTATACTGCCGGACTGTATATCTGTATTTAGATTTTAATAATTGGAGTTCTTTATCCATCCAAATTGGGCCAGAGCGCTTTTTACCAAGTACGCTAACCGTTTGTAGGCCAGCTCTTTTTGCACACTGGTAGAGTTTGCTGCACAATTTATCAAATGTTAGACAAGTCTCATCTTTCATCTTACACAATTCCTGTCTAAATTTTAGGCTTTTAGTATCATCCCATTTTATTTTGTTCACTTCAACTGTGTTGTTAGAATCGTCACGTGGCGCACCAACTGATAAGACTAATTGGGAATGGTGAGAATATTCATTACTTTTAACCATGAGGTTTTGAAATTTATATAGTATTGGTCGTTTTACTAGACACAAGTCGACACAGCTAGATCCATTTTTATTTGTGAATGTAAACTCCCCTGACTTGTCGTCACTAAAAAACCCGTTGCAGATTGTATATTCAGACATATTTTCAAGTAGAATCTTTCCTCTTTTGTTTAGTATAGTATCTTTACTGGATCGGTTATGAGTATTGCCAGTATTGCGATTGGATACTCTGGCATTAAAGTATCCCATGACAACATCCGGTGTTTCGGCTAAGATTTCTTTAATGTAGTTTTTAAAATTAGTGTCATTGGACTGGTCTGGTGCAAAATATGCACAACAAATGGACAGTTTTTCTTGACTAGAAACGTCTTTTACTAATATGTTAACGTAGTGTGTTTTGAGGGTCACTGCTGTCACTGTCAGTCTACACTTTTTCACTCCCACTAGAAGACCACCTTTTAGTCTGCCTTTTGATGTCCATGCATCTTTATGGGCGTTTACACAGAATAGAATGTAGTTCTTTTTTAACTTTTCATAGCAGTAGTTAGATTGGATTTTATCATTAGTACACCAGGTTTCTGAGCAACAAAATATGTCCCATTCAGAGTTTATAATACAATGTATTTTTTCGTAGCAGTGGTTACTAGTCAGGCCGTCGATGTTCCAATAGCCTATTTTAAGTTGTAGTTGATTTTTGAATTTACGAGTATGATGGCATATTTCCTATGCAGGTCTCTTAACCTCCATGTTTCCATCACTAACGATGTAAATTATATTGTCGACATGGACTTCTGCTGCTTTGTATCTTATTTTAACAGCCTTTCCTTTGTGTTTTGGGTCCTTTGCGAAAGCATTCATGATAGCCCGTCGTTTTCTTACATTTCTGCGCAGGTCCTCATTCAGGTAAAATGGGTGACCCAGTTTTTTCTTGTTTTGCCAGATTTGTGCACGTTCTTCGACATCCTTAAAAGATATCTTAATTTGTCTGGGTCGATTGTTGTTTCTTGGACCAATCCTGTAGGCTGCAGAAATCGATGGGTGCAGATTGAGCTTCTCTCCAAATAATTTTCGAACCTCTGTCACGATGGAAACTGCTGATTCTCCTTCTTTTTCGTTGACTCCGCTCAATACCAAATTTTTTTCATTCGATTTCTGATAATATTGCTCATTTTCGGCACGGATGATTTTGATTTCCTTTTCTAGGCTGTCAACTTTTTTGCTCAGAGTTTCCACTATGGTGTGCTGCTTTTTGATGTAATCCGCTACTTTTTAAATTTTATTTTGAACTTTCGGCAGCAGTGGGAGATATTTTCGAATCATTTCATCTGTTGATATGGTTTCAGTGTCCATCCCATCCTCCTCCTCCTCATCAGAGGTGTCCAGGTCGATACTGATTTCGTGCTCGTTTTTTGATCGTTTGTTAGTCATCCTTTAATTTATATTTCAAAATTAATGGGCAGCAACTATTCAGTAATCTATGAATAATTTTAGTAATTGATTTTACCAGAGCGAGAGCCCTGCTCTATATTTTACAAGTGGTATATAATTTAGGTAACTATGAAAATTTTCAAAACTAAAAAATTAAGAGTGACCCACCACGTAATTGACCATGGGAAATAACGTGGTGAAAACTGTTTTTGAATTGATTGCTTAGTTTTCTCAAAAACCAGGATTTAGGGACTTTTATATTAAAAATTATCAATAAATCATGCAAATAATGATAAATTTGAACGTCAAAACATGTTATTGCATTAATTAGAGCATGTTTAACCGTTTAGCGTTGAGAGATTTGCAAGTTTTTGCTTACATTTTGAATAAATCAGTTTTCCCGCCAAAACTTTTTTATTTTCCAAATTTCAAAAATCTAAGGAAAACCCAAGAAAAAACCCCCTAATATGTAACACTATGCCAAATTTCAGGTCTCTAGCTTAAAACTGTAGCCATGAACCAGGATTGAAAATTGACACTTTTTTTGAAACATTTCTCGTTTTCTCGTAACTCTTTGGACATTTAAGGGGATAAAGTTCGTTTTAAGGGTTTTCAAACACCCTCTTTCACGTGTGCCTGGTGTCGTATTTGTTGGTAAAAGTCGTGTCGGGCCTGGGCAAATTGGTGTACTCGAGCTCATTACCATGATTTTATATAACCTGAGCGTTTCATCCTTTATCTCAGGGATCAACTCTTTTCAATGCTGCCAAATTCTTTTAGTAATTCGTATTTCTCTGTCTCTTTTGTCAGTAATTGTCCATTGCGTTTTACGAGATTTTCACGTTTCTATTTTCCTTCTAATTGTGTGAGATACGAGGCGAGATTTAATATGTTTTTGCTCGGAATACACGAAGAATTATGTTTGTAAGCATTGCATTGGAATTTCTGTTGCATTAGATAAGTACACTTTAACTCCAGAAGCGGATAATGTCGGACTGGATCCCACCCAAGAAAAATGTAAAGACTTTAGAGCATAATTAAGTACTTGTAAAGAAGGTTTTGAATAAATTTCAATGAAAATGACTTAGCACCCAGAAACAGAGGAATCGTCACCCTATTCCTATTTCTCACAAAAAGAGCCTGGAATTCCTAAAACAATGTGACGAGTGAACGATATTAAGGTGACGAAACCTTTTTGCCATAAAAATGTGGTTGAAAAATATTTGATCGGATTACTTTTATCACCGATATGGTAGCTTATTTTTAATAGTCATGTAGGAATAAACTTTTAAATTACGAAGATATGTTAGAAGATATACCGTTCAGAGTTCTATCACATAGACAGTCTTGGAATTGACTGGAGCTACAGGCTTGTGTGACAATCTACTTTACTCCAGCGGAAATAATTGCTTGCACGATTGCCAGTTCCTCTTGTATCAGAAATCATGAAAAAAATAATGATATAATTCAGTCTTGAAATTGGGAGACTCGCTTTCAGCCCCTTCGTGGGTGCAACATCGTGTATTTCTTTACGTTGTAAAAGGAAAATATATTGATTTTTCCATGAATATTCACCATTGAGTACCTTTTGTCAGAATTGACCTGGTACAGAGACTCAAAATTTAGACTTCAACAATTTCATGTGTGATGAGAACCCTCTATAAGTGATGCTTATTTGTAAATTGCTTTCCTCCATATCTCATTGTGTGCAAAAGAACTGAAATGTTTTATTGTTGTGCGTGGGCGTGTTGGGAACTATTTTTCTTTGATTTCTTTTCTTTCTCTAAAGCAGGTAGAATAGCATTACTATCTATTTTAGTACCTGAGAAAAACAGTCCCCAATATTGCACAGGTCAAGCCGTTGAACATTTCGTTATTTTCATTCACAATAAGTTACAGGCACAAGATATTCACCAATAAGCATCCATTATAGAGGGCTCTCATTGCAGATGATATTGTCGAAATCAAAGTTATAAGTGTCTAACCAGGGCGGTTTAAAAAAAACGTCTCTAATGTTGTTAATGATGTGATGACTCACTTTAATTCTGATGACCGACTCATAAGTTTCATTTTTCGGCATTTAATTGTTCCGTTGACAGGGAAATCGGCACGTGGGACGTGGGGTTTTGGTTGCTGTGGAGACATTGTTCAATCGGTTACGAGCGATCCAAAGATATACTTCATATCAAGTAAAGATGACGAAGCGAAATCCGGAGCTTGCTCCTACTCCAAAATAACGGTGCTGGAACACTGGAAACTTGTTTTTTCATAAATACTACAGATTTTTATGTTTTTAACACTCATATGACAGCCCAAATCGATTCTCATAATCCACGATCACCGCATTTCTTCATCGTTTCTTGGTGTGATAATAAATCAAATAATTATTTATGTAAAACTTTAATTAACGTAATATTGATTTTTCTTTTCGCAATTAAAATTTTAGGAAATCTTGGAATCTTTAACAAATAATATGTCTTTTCTAAGGAACCTCGTAGGCTTAAAAGGTCCCTTCTCGAACTTTTTGTATGCGTATGTTCTGGATTTATGTGTCTTCCACTTCTAATTAGTTGATACCGTTTTTATTTATTAGCAAGATCGTATTACAACTATTATTCGATGGAAACTCTTGGGTCCTACAATGTGCCGAATGAACAGAATGAAGGATTCGGATCGGTGCATTATTTTGTTGGATAATTGTTGATTAAAAATGTATGAAGTTGATGCAATAATCTTTTAACGAATCAATAATACTGAACGTTGCAGTTACACGATGTTTTTCACCCAGTCGTAATGTAGTGATTTACGAATTCAATGCGATTACCACGGTCTCAAATGCATTCAATAATATTAAAGACGTCTTACAAATATAATTAAACAGGATGGCCAAATACCTAAATCAAATTTATCGTTTTGAATCATTTCAGAACAATCGAAAAGCGTTTTTCCTACAGCAACCACAAAGCGGATACATACGCACCACATGTAGTTTTAAGACAAATGTTTGTAAAATCTTAGGTAGAACCCACAACAACCCTCTTAAAAATCTGATGTGTATACAGGGTCATTACAAAGATCTTTCTTGGTTTAAAGGAAAAATCGGAAGAAAATATAAATTATATAAATCCCTGATTATTGTTTTTACCCAGATGAGAAATTTGTAGGATTCAAGTGTGTATTAGTCACATGAAAGTCATTAACTGAAACCTGCCGTAACGCATTTCAAGTTTGAATTATATTTCTATCAAAATTCAATGTTTCGTTAGCACTAGGGTAGATGTCATCTGTTAGGAGAAATTTGCAATATATTAGTTAACTAAGAAAAAGTTTTGCTTCAGTTAACGTCAGATTTAACTTTTCATTCATAACCGGATTCCCTATGCAGTTAGGTAGCTTAACCGGATTGGAGCCATAAAGCTAGATAAGTAATCAAGTTTAGTAGATAAAAGTCTACAGGATATTTGCATGCAAATAATATGCCAGAATACGAATGATTGTACAATTACAATGTCTATTCGACTGAGAATTATTTGCATGCTATTCCGATATTATATTTGAGCTTCGCAATGGTATACCAATATTTTAATCATCTACAAAATTAACACTGTTGCATATACGATTTTCTACCAATTATACGCACTGAACTAAACACGCTATTTTTAAAGGGGCGAAGAAAGCGGAAACAACAATATTGCCAATGACAGTGGAGGCTGGTAAGGTTTGTGGGAATCGCACCTCAGATGTCCACCGCGGAGTAAAAAATTATGAAGGAATCAACGGGTTTATCAACTGATCAATGCCATGCAAACACAAATTGTAAAGTAATAATACATCACAGAAATCGTCGTCAGCATTATCGATTTAAAAGTCCCAACTTGAACGGAGATGCACTCTCACATACAGCACGAATGAAATATTTTGTCAATCACAATCAAAAGGGATAATAAAAATAGTGGTTAGCTGTCCTATGTTTAAACTAGTTTTTGTAAACGTTTTGATCCCAACTTTACCTTGTAGCCTTGATTGGTCTGGCTACACGGTGTTTGAGCTTTGATGAGTCGAAATGTGCCGGAGAAAATGATTCCGCTGCACGAACATCCTTGGAGAAAGCTGCAGGGTCCATCACTTCAGTTGCAGGAAGAGAAGAGACTGTTGCTTGCTCAAAATTGCGTTCAGTGATTGACTTCAGGCCAGAGACAATACGGTAGACAATTCGTTCAATCCTGAAGCTGTATATCTATAACACTTTATACTGTCTCACCCGCTACTTTCACTCCATTATGTAACCGTTGTGAAAAAATCTTATTTTAAAGCTTTCAAACATGCCTGTATTGAATCTTTTTTGTAGAAATCTGGTACTGCATAAAAACAAAAGAAAAAAATGTTTACAAACGCTTTGACAAACTTGATTTCAAATTATGGAAAATCATATAAGAAAATAATAAGATTTCTCCTGTGCTTTTGGGATGGATTTCTTCATCATGCATCAACGCTCCGTTTCATCGATCAACAGCAAGGAGAGGAGACGAGAAGCAGCAACACCACCATTCAATTCCATTCTATTCAATTCTACTACTTGTAAAATTTGTAATTTTGTGCGCTGCACTTTTTATTGTGAATCATAAGTTTTAATTGTAATTAATATTGGGGATTGCAATTAATAAAGGGAAATACTACTATTAAATAAAACCTATTGTTTCTTCAGCGCTGATTTGGGCTCATCTGAAGTAGTTTTTAATTAGTAGTTTTGATAGTTAGCCTGACGTGGCATTTAGCATCAACGTGCAATTTAGGGAGCCGTATTGGTGCTTATTATTTAGGGATTTTCAGTCTAATAATTTTTCGAGCATTTTTCGAACCACTCATTACGCCGCCCGCGACAATCATCATTTAGGTATAATTTCATGAAAGCATACATATAGGTATCATGCGTAACTTGAATATTTTATGCTCACATGTACACATAATATCATGTTTGTGCAACAACATGAGAGAATCTCACGAAATGTTACAAGTTTCAAAAGAATCAAAAGCTTGTGATTACATATTTTACTACACGACACTACACTATTTTACTATTTACTATAAACGAAAAATCCTTGCAAACAGACGCTAAGCGGTTTAGTCACATAGTCTAGTGTATCACGAAACTCACGAAACTTAACTCTCGTATACACCACATCAAAATTAAACCAATCTTTTCACAAAGACGACCGTCGCATCAACCTATTGTTGGCTGGTTGACAAGCAAATAAAAATATTTAGTGGCGTTATCTAAGGTGGCCTAGTGGAGGCTCCAGATTTTATAAGAACTATGTCAAGAACTCGAATGGGATAGAAAGTATCAAGTCTGGGTTTCTATCGCTATAGCTGTCAGTATTAGACGTAAACTTGAGTCTATAATTTATAAATTATGTTACATAACTAACGTTTAATAATTGACTTTTCGTATTCGCTCCAAAAATTCTTTTTAAAATCCCACAGCTTTCTTCTCCTCTACTGTGCAACTGGTCCAATAATCAAGAAATAGTAACCACGAGGAGCAAAGCTGTTCCCTCCAATACGACATAATAAACATTGCATTCTTTAAACACTTGAGTCTATAATGAATAGTCCATCAAGTCAACCGTAAACATAATTAATTCACTAGATTAGCTACTGCCAATTTAACTAAGTGGGAAGTACTTTCGCTCCACCCACCCCAGCCTCT
>JAQIXX010004504.1:0-16082 GCA_034700605.1 Willowsia nigromaculata
ACTCCCCCCTCGAGCCAAAAATAATTTTACCCCTCCACTCACCACTCAGCTCAATCAATAATTTACCCCTCCACTCCACTTTATATTTTAAAACTCGTTGATCGAACCATTTGTATGAATTCACCGTATTTAACAATAGCTTTGATGATGATGGCAAGTAATAACAAATTTGCTTTTACCCACGCAGCTTTTTATTTGAATCGGGGGAAGCACTTCTCCGAATATAGGATGGAATAAACAATCATGAAATTGACACATGTTCATTCCTCCCCAGTCATTCCATTAAAATACTAGACTATACCTACGGACAAACATTCTTTTGGAAATGCCAAGATAATTGAAAACGGAAAGTTAGTCAGTGAAGCACCTTTGAAAAGAAAAGTGGAATAAGCTTTTCCCTGGAAGTATCGGGGAGTCAAATTGAAAAAGACGAAGTTGTAATGGAATCGAAACCGTTAGAGTATACTTTTATAGGTATAAGTACTAGATAGCATTCCCTGCGAAACAATGGAAAGGGAAAAAGGAGAATTGATGGGTAAAATTACATTTTATTTTTCCAAAGGAGCCAGTGTAATAATGAATATTGACTTTTGACACTTTTTGCTGCTAATTGACACACATCCTGTTGGTAGCACCTTACTGAATTTTCTTTTATATTTGGCCCTACACTTTCACCATTGTGCCTGTTGTATGAACTGTCTGACCGAGTGCAGTCGTGGCCTTTATTTAGACAGTACCTAAATCTTCAGACAAAAAACACCATCAGAGGGAACGTCAGCTCCTTGATATCATCTCATCTAAAATCCATTCTGTTTACAGTGCTTCCATTTTAAAAATGTTGACACACATCGGATCTGAGCAACTGCCAATGTCTGTACATTTACAGAAACAAAGATTGAGCCGTAGTGATTTTCTTTCCAATCTTCATCCGCCAACAAAACCTCTCACTTGGCAAAGAAAAAGTAAGTGAAAAAAAGCATTTTACAAAACGGCAATCAAGACTGAAAAAACTGGGGATCAATTCGTAAAGGAAATAAACACGTTGAACGAATACTCACAGATCATCAAAGGGCCAGGAGGAGCGAAACGTATCATCAAGAAGGAGAAAAGGAGAGAAAGGGAGAAAGTCAAGAGGGTTAATGTAACGAGAAATGAGGAAAAGAAGAGATGAAAGATGAGAAATGGCAGTAAATGCTTGTTTCTTACCTCCTCTCTGACGCGCTCACTTCTTTGTTAGCGCTAGTGTCTCTCTTGCATCGTCCTCGTCGCTTTTATACAAAACACTAACATTATGATGTTCTTTTGCTATTATAACGTAGTTAAAGCTTATATCATGCGATGCACATAATATATAACTTATATAATCATATAAACCACCTACACGCGAACATAAGTGCCTTTCCTTTTCCCTGCTTTTTCGTATAAATTTGCCAGGCTTTTCTGTCTTTTCTTCGTACTGACTTAGTTTTTACTCTTCCGCAACTAAATACTTATTCCCTTTTTTCTGCTTCAATGCTCCGGGCTACAAAACGAATGAGCGTCTGCTGCTCAATTTTGTTATGATATGCCTTTTCTACTTGAGGATGATAATGATGGTGTGCTCTTTTTTGTCGAACAGCCCAATATATAAGCATGTTTTCCTCGTTTGGGCCTTTTTCTAAAGTAATTGCTTTCTTCGGAACTCGTATCACCGAAGAGTAGAAATACAGGCTTTTGGCTTGCAGCACAAACTTTCACCACACATGTATAATATGCAGCGGGTTGTAGCAGCGGGTTGTAGCAGCGGTTTCGTTGCTGAGTCACTTTTGCCACCACCCGCCTGTTTGCCAAAAGACACTAACCCATTCAGAGAAATTCATGCATGGGTGGATTATAAAAGCAGAAGAAACCCACACGTACAAGTACAAATATGACTAGTAAATACAGCCGTTCCTCTTCAATGAATGTAAAAATGTTTTAATGTGTTGTTTTTGTTTACCTAGTATAACCACAAACCCATATTTATTTTAGCCAATGCATTCTGTTCAAACACAGGAAGAGAATAACCGCACGTCCAGAAAAGCGCTAAACGTCTGTATTATTTCTTGACCATTTTTTCCTGCAACAAAAAGAAAACCCAGAAATCACATACCCATTCATTTGGTCATATTCGTCATACACGAGAAATTTTGCGGTGAACAAGCAAAAACTGGGGAAATTATTGGCCAGAAGCGAGATGGAAAACGTGCTGGCGTGCGTGCACTGTACTGGTTGGTAAGCACAAACCAAGCGAAAAGTAAATAACACGAAAATGGCCATGCAACGTGATGAAGAGAGAAAAAAGAAAGTAGATTGGTCACACAGAAGAAAAAGCAGGCAACCAGGTAGAGAGAGAACAAAGAGCGTCGTTTTTCCATCTCTGGTTTTCCAGGAGAGATAAAAGCAAGCAAAACCAAGGCCTTTAATAATAATAATGTACCGATACACACACACACACTCACATATCTATCTATGCCATTCATTCAATGAAATCTCATTTCCTCTCTCTCTCTCCCTCCCCATTTATTCCATTATTACTTGCTTTTCTACTATACTTTCTCTTTCACTATTGAACAACAAGCAGAAAGCGTAAGCAGAAACCGTACGAAAAACTAGGCAATACGTATTTTACTGACTCATGGAATCCTCTTCACTTGCAATTTATTCATGCTATGCTAGCCATTCGATTCATGATTGTGGCAAATTACGAGTGAGCGAGTGAACAACTACAAAGCTCTCAGCTCGCATTTAGCATCTCTCTCTCTCTCGATGTAATAGCTATCATTTTGCTTTTGGATAAATAGAATGGATAATAAATGGGTATATCTCAGGACGCTTATTTCTCCATGCATCTCTATTCTCGCTCATGCCCAATTCAATTTTAAACGTTTATCAAAGAAAATAAGCAACCCAATTTGGGGAAAATATGAAAACAAGGTGAAAGGTTTTCGTTATTCTTCTCTTTTCATTCTATTCTTTTTGTTGGAAACAAATAGTTTGAATGTTGTGCAAAGTATGTATAACGGTAAATATCGTGGATATTTCATAAAAAATTCTTTTTCCTTCAAACATTTTTTTACAAATTGGGTAAAATACTAAGACTTCAAATTGCTCAACACGTAAAAAGTATTTGCTGAGCAGTACAAAGTTCAAGAAAATATTCTTAACTTAAACCTGGGTTTATATTGTTTGCGCGCAAACGCAATGTTCACGGCATGAGTTTGTATAAAATTTTAACAGTGTTATGAAACCAACTATTTAGCAAACTAACTCTTTGGGTACTTCAACTTGAAAAAGTGTATCATGTAATACAGCAAGTATAAACTTATATGATGGTGGCGTTGAGAGGATCTAGAAATGGATGGACAGCACACAATCTTTTGGTAGAGTATGAGTAGAACATTCGCTGTAATTTTAGCAATGTACCAAATCCTTCATTTGTTGTAGCTTCCTTGGATGGTGTTCTTAATAACAATGCTTTTTACTGGTTGAAACAGAACATGATATTTTCGTGGAAGAGTAACATATTCGGTAACTCATTATTATTTCCCCGACTTTGGGCAAACCCTTGAAAAACCACGCTACGACTTTTGACTAGTCGTTCATTTTCTCTATAGCATACACCCTTTCATCATTCTCTTATCCCTATCATCATCATGACTTGATGACAATGATGTTTTACATCTTCTTGACAGGACCTTGTTTTCGCAGTAATTTACATACGCTGGGAAACATAATATGAGTAAAAACAGCGGAACAGAGAGTTTTAGTGTGTGTTTCGTTGGTCTTTCTTCTCCCCTCTCTCTCTGTCCATCATCACGGCCTATTTTACTTCGTCTGCAAGAAAGAGATGCTGAGCTTTGCTTGCTTGGAGCAGACATACGCATGTAATTCTATATCTTTTTCATTTTTCCCAAGATTAATTTTGTATGATGTGAAGAGTGCTGTACAACCACTTCTCTCTGTGTGCTATACGGACTCACATAGTTTGTATTAAATTGAAATTTTTACCATGCCATGGTACAAGTAGGTAGCATATGCGTACTATAGTAGAGCTGAATACTAACTAAGTCTTCTTGTATGAAAATGATGAGCAGAATGACATGAGTTATAAAATGCTTGAATTTCATTCTCGTTTCATTTTATTCGCTTCGCTTCATGTTTCTCTCCTCTGGACCCGAATGAAGAAAAAACAGTAAGATGGGGATTACTACTAGTTGGTAAACATAATAAAAACGTAGAGTTGCAACGTTGCAGGTGTTCTAAGCAAGCAGATGAAACCGGAGAAAGTAGTGTTCACTTCTCATGCTGCCCCGTATTACTCACATCCAGATATGTATGCACTTGTAAACTTAAACTCCCTTACACCCTGCGTTTAAATGGATGGATGTAGTGCAATTTGAAGTGATTGAGGTGCAAGAATACATGAGCATTAGAAAAGGAAAGAGTGTGCTATGAAATGTTGCATAAAATCCTGTTAGCATAAACATATATATGTATAAATGGTGTGGGTGGCCTTGATGCTGGTGTTCAGTTTGCCTTTTCTTACTCTTCCTAAACTTCCTTTAAACATGCCAGTCTCCTTCCTTTCTCTTTCCTCTGACTTCTCTGTTTATTTCGTAATGATATACATGTATACTTCAAGTGTAAAACCAAGTGATTTATATGTTTAATATGAAAGATCGCAAATACAGGATGTTCATACGTAAATAAGGAGTTATGTGGTGCTTTCTTTTCACATCAATGCCTTTTCTTTACACAATATTTAGTTTCACCTTCTGGGATGTTCGCATAATATACATTTGACATCATTATCAACAACTAAAAACATTTCAACAGAGGAAGATAAAACGGGATACTAAACAGCATCAACGTTAACGACCATTCATTTCTGCACCATAGTCAGACACAAGTGACTACATATTTCTATAAATTCCAGTTATAGGAGAGAGCAAAAAACCACAACGGCCACAAACGGGAGGTTAACTGGGACTGTGTATCTTCCTACGTACAAACAGCCCAACACTCAGACTTTTGTGTACCTTACGATTTGAATCCAATATCAGTTTTGCATATATTTACTCGTACAAATTGTTTATAAAGTGAACAAACCCAAGCAAACAGGAAAAGGATCTTCTTTCTTCCTCTTAACATGTAGTTTTCATAAAGCAAAACAAATGAGCAATCCAAAACTGTCCTCCTTTTACTTACTTTTCACTCCCACTTTTACAATAGTATCAGTGAAAGTTCACTCGCTAGCAACTTGTAACACACGTAAACGAAAATAAACACCTACATATTATATAGTAGACATGCATAGGCATACCTTTCGATCATCATCAGCATCATCACCATCATCGTCATTACCAACGCTAAAATAACAAGCCCTGAGCTTTTGCTGATGTGCTTTCCCCTCATCACTACTACCGACCACCAAGACCATCATCTCATCATGCTTATTAAGTAGCGTTTGCTACTTTTCATGGGTTAGTCTTGCTCAGTCGGGTAGTAAATGCTCCCAAATCAGTCATTTCGCATTTCACGCATTTTATGAAACAGCATTTAAAGGTTTTGTAAGAAAATTTTAAGCATGCGCGCTTGCATTTTTCGGAACAAACTTGTACGGTTGTGGTACGTACGTAACTAATTGTAATTTAGAAATATCACCGGTGAGAACTATCGTCTCAGTTCCAAGCAATGCGCTACTTTTGTACTTCTGGATGGACCTCGTTGTGTTTTTATTATGACATTTTGATGATGGCAATGGGGCAAGGCGAGCCTCCACTAACTACAGCTGGTAACATTAACCACATGCAAAAAGACTTTCTAGATTGTACTTCGTTTGGTGGAAGTGGTAAAAAGTTGACGGGAAATGGGATTCGCATGTTTTTCAGTAGACCATTGGCAAAGTTTTGTCAGTTTTCTGCCGACGACGCAATGATGAGATGAGAAAATTTTCCATAATGGTCTCATAATACAACGTTGTGTGTGTGCTAATGGCATATGTAATCTCTCATGTGTTTACAACATAGGTACTTCTGCACCCCTAATGACCAGCACATGAAATAAAAACATCACACTAGAGAATCATTATCACTATTATACTTGTAACGTATGAATCTTGAGAAGCGTATTGATTCTAGAAAGTGCACATTTTGATAACTGATTTCGTATTTGTATTTCCATTAAAAAGTAACAACTAGCATCCTCAATGAACACAAAGAATCAAACTTGTTATGAACAGACTACAAGTTTACGACAATTTTCCTTTGTAGTTTCGTCATATCTGTATAAATTGTGAGTTTGAACTGGAGATCTGGAGATGACAGACTTTCACTTTGTCCTTGAAATTTACTTATCATTAAGGCAATAATGACAACAGAGAAGGTGACAGACAACTGTAAAAGGCAGACATTAAAAGTATAGAAGCAAATGTTCTTGTCATTGGTGATACACTACACTAAATAGTTATAATAAGCATGATTAAATATTGCTGTTATACACTTCCATTTGATGGAGGCGTGGCGTAGACAAAAAGCTTAAATGTACCGGTGGGAAAATAAATGGGCTTTTAAGCGACTGCTCGAGACAAACTTATTGTGTCTGCTTTCACCGTTGATGTTTGGGAGTTTTTGGTTTGGCTGAGTGATTGGTGAAACGCCTTGCTTTCTCTCGTTCTTTCTTACCATCATCTACTCTAACAGTGAATGGAAACTACTAGACCATAATGCATGTATATCTATCAACGATACTTTTTTGTCGAGACGTTTGTACCATGTAAGAGTAGATGAGTGATATGATAAATAGCAATATCTTACATAAAATAAGTACATATGCAAACAGTTAGCTTGTAGTTTCTAATCGATCCTTGTAAACCATGCATGCTTGTTAATAGAAAACTTTTACTAAAAATGAACACACATGAAGATTGAAACACAGGAATCGCATATTCCAAAAGTAAAAGTTTAATTTCTCCACTAGAACTCTTCCAGTTTAACTTCTAGGATACTGAATACTTGCATTGGAAAAAATATTTACACTCGTAACGAAGTGCATTTACCAAAATTGTTGTAACAATCCCAAGACATGAGTGTGTTCATTTAATGAAGTAACATAAATTGAGGCGTAGAGAAATACTGAATATATACGTATTTCATGGAAAATAATAGCATAGCATAGAAGTAGAAAACTTTTGCGTTATTTTTCATTCAAATAAAAAATTACCCACTATAAATTCCTGTCTTTTTGTGTAGAGAAGTTTGAGTGTTGTGTAAATGTGAGGATATCTATCCAAGGTTTTTAGCTGAAAACATTAATAAAGTGTAAAAGTTTTCCCCAAGACCAGATTAGGTTGTAGAAATTCCAAAATCCCAGGGAATGGAAAAACGATCACATATTTAAGTTAAACTGCATATGACTTACTCTTGCTTGATAATGATGGCTATGTTATGTTAATAAATAAAACGTTGTTTAAACACAAATCTAATTCAGTTAATTATAATTGATTTCCTCCTAAAATTTTGATGATTCAGCATATCAAATTGCAATATTGTATTTTTAACGTTTATATGTACGTACACGTACTATTATTGTGAACTGCCAGTAACAAAATGAAATATCAATATCTGTCTGTAGCGTCTAAAGTCTTAAAATTACAAGTTCTTTCCTTTTTATAGTATCTAGATTAAAGGTAACTCGAACAAAAACGGGACTAATTGTTATATTTATTAGCATAATGGGGCACGTAACACGCTTATAGATGAATTATGACTTTGCTAGTCTATCAAAATTCGAGTTTCTTTGGATTATAATATAGAATAATATTAAATAACTATGTTTTTCCAAACATCATATGTTTAATTTTCTTGATTTAAGGGTACTAGGTCATATGTGACTACGAAATAGACATTGGATAACTTTTGATGAATTCAATCCAAAGTTGTATTTTCTAAAGAAAGGACGCAAGACGTTTTAAAATTACTAGCCAAAATAAGACGAGGTCATTTCATCAGTTCTTGTAATGTATATCCTAACAAACGTCTTCGGGATTTACACTAAAATTTGTGTTGCTTACAACACAATAGTGCATCATAATATTGTCTGGATTTACCATGTGAAATATTCGACCTACTTACAGACCTTGTGACCAGAAATACCCTAGACTTATCAACTAGGATAGCATTTTTATGAAATATGATCATAAAGTTTAGGATATCATAAAACTGACAAACAAGAAAATGTCCTGGAAAGTTTTTGCGTTATACTGCTCACGGATTTTCTTCTTACTTTATCTAGCATATGCTACTATTCTCAGTTATCAAACTTCCACTGCAAAGTATGCACGTAGGTGGGTTAAAAACACAGTAACGGAATTGATTTTATATACTTTTAGTCATCGTCTTTTTCCTTGTATCTGATATATGATAGGAGTCTCACATTATCTTCGGATAACAACAACGGTATAACTTTTCACACAAAAAATGCTGCCTACACTTTTCTAATGGGGTATGATGTGGTAAATATTGTTACTATTTCAAATACACTTGACCAATGTAAAGTGCTCAAACTATTGAAATTGTGTGTGGAATAGTTTAGTCTGAATATGTATATTAGCAAAAATTCAGGAATGAATCAACAACAAATTCTAAATTCGATTAAATCTTTTGACTGTACAGTGTTTACATAAACATATTTCAGGTACGGTGGAGTATTTCTAACTTATGGTTATTACGAGAGTACGAATATATACACAACGAGTTTTAACTGACCTTGCTAATCAATAACAGTAGTTCACCTTCAATGACAATGACTTATTGAAAACACTGGATAACGTTGATTGGGTTACTTTCTACAAATACATAAACGAAGTGACTCATTCTTGTTCATTGACATAGGCTAGTTTATCTGCTATAAATAGAAACTACGTTTCATGCACACTAACTGTTACAAATATTTAAACAGATAGTCCGCAAATAAATGCATTAACCCGTCGTCCTTATATATGTAAGGTACAGACAAATGATGGAAGCAACCAACCTTCAAAATAAAATCAATAGAATCAAAGTGAGTTGCATCTGACATTGAATTTGCTTCTTCGAATACCGTAAATTACAAGCGTGCTCACTAATAGTTGATAATATGTAAGACTGCATAACAATAGTGATATAACCTTCAACTAATTGAAAGTAAGGTATACCGTAGGTACAGACGTTTCAATTACCTACTGAGAACCGATAGAATTAATATTGATGGTAGACAATTTACAGATTCGTTCTTGAACTAGGTGTATATGGAAAAAGTAGATTGATAGCCCAGGCATTCATTTAGCAACTTTTCTACATCACTTGAGGTCGACTTACATTTTTCCATCAAATACAAAGATATAACATGCTATTTTATTTGTACTGCAACACATGATGACTCAATATATTTTTAAAGTGCACAAAAATTAAAAAAATAAGTGAAATTTTATATTGATTAATTTTTAACCTATTAAAACACTAGCAGCTTTCTATTGTATTCGAAAGTCGTAAAAATTGGCATTTCGTCCAAAACATGTCGAACTAACGTATTCTTTAAATTACAGCATTTCATTAAAAGTTCTTTAATAACTGGGTATCGTGTTTATCCAATTATAATATAATCAGGACTCAAGTTGGAATTTAATACAGATGTGCTATCGAAGAACCATTGATGACACTGACGTGAGCTCTAACAAATATGTTCCTACGTACATTCATGTCTGCAGTTAAGCCTTTTTATTGTTCCCTTTATCAGTGAATTTCCGCTGAATTTGGTTTTCCAGCAGATCATGTTCCATGTTAATGTCGATTTTGGTTCCAGATTCTAAGTATATCTAAGTTATCTTTATCATACAAAAATATTATGTACATGCATGTATGCAGCACTTATGTCAAGTTTTGTGCTGTCATGTTACATGAAAACATAATAATGAGTTACTCGCGGACACATTATGTAAACGCTATCTGCTGCAATTTTTAAATAAAAATGACATACGAAAAAACCAAAACATAGCCTGACTGTGGCTCAGAGGCTGGAATCCTACATCAAAGCCTTTATGATGAGGAACGTTTGCATTGCCAAAGTGCAAACCAATATGGCTGCGTTGGCTGATTGAGATTATTATCATTAGGGTAAAAGCATACCCCAATATTTTGTCTTGTCAAGAAGACGAGAATCAACCTTGGGCTAGCCGATGGTGCAATATGCCACCATTATACCTATGCATATATATGCACTTGACTTTCCCTTGCTTTCACCGTAAACTGTTTAATTTATTGTTATTGCGAGACATGAATGAAGAATCGTACTGCTTCCAACAACGCTTCCAATTCAGACTTGACGTGTGTTGTGTTGGTGCTGGTGTATACCCTAACAACGTAAATATTATGGAACACCGCGTGTTCATGCATGGCAAACAGGGGCATGCCATTCAAAAATTTTGCTGTCGGATACTTTTTGTATCTTATCATCACAATAACAGTTCTGTACTATTCACTCTATGAATGTATGTAGGTATTACGATAACGATGGCGCTTGCATGTCTGAAAAGTGAAAACCAATATTAATAAGTGCACACGATGTTTCTTTCCCTTTGCTAAGAATGAGGTAGAATGGAACCTGCCCTGTTTTAACTAGTCTGCATCCAAAATCCACACCATCTTCCTTTTCCGTCTACATGTACTGACTGTGTACCTTAAAATCGACCATAAAATTGACGGCCCAACAAAATGATAAAAAGTTTGAAAAAAGTTTATTGCAAAAATTTATTAGTTTTTTTCTTGATGCTCTTCATCATAATCCCTGTCCACATTTTCCATTTGTTAGGATAACTGGTTTCTAAATGCGGCTGTGTAATAATAGGTGAAACTAGTAATCATGATGAAGAGGAGTTGAGAGAGGAAAATACAAACATAAAGAATTTTTGAGGAACTAACAAGCATCTTGAACTATTAAACAGTTTGCCCAAGCCAATGGTGAAACTCCTAACGCATTTCCATCTGAAAAATTAGTACCTTGTGAGGTGAAAGACAGGATTTGCAGCAACGTAGTATATGTACGATAGGTATGACTCTGACTACAACTGACTGGCACTCGGCAATTGATGGGTTTACGAAAAGAGCAGAGTGAAAGTAAATCACACAAGCATTACAGTGTTTTTCCATTGAAGCGATTTTGTGGGAGAACCTGAAGTAGTTGTGCATCATCGGGAACGAATAGCAAAGAAGGGGTTAACCTTTTGTGACTTGCTTTTCCACACTCCTTTTTATGTCGATGTTTTCAGCTTTTAGGTTACTTGGCATGAATTTCCCCCTTCTTTTACTTTTTTCTTGGCTTTTGACTTTTTGGAAGAGTCTTTTGTTATTTGTCGTCGTCCTAGAGTACTTACAGTAGTGGTGCACATGGCAGTCTTTCTCGCCTCCGGGGACTGATAAGTACATTGAGATGCAGCCAAAACAATTTTTCATTCCCACCTTTTCTCTCCATTTTCATGGTGTCCCATCACACGTATGAACTTGTCGTTTCGCATTATCATTCCTTTTTACCTTTTACTCCTGTTTACCTTACAAGACTCTAATACGCTATCCCAAACTATCTAGTTTTTGCGCCTGTTCGATGAGCAACCCATGTTTACAACTTTTCTAAAAATTGGATGTAGCTTCACTGGAAATATAAGATTTCTTGGTAATGTTTGCAAACAAGTAACTCTGCAATGACACATTGTGCTTAGAGGGTGGGTGGATTGAACCATTTTACGCGATATTGTTTAGTAGTCAGAATAGATTTTTAAAAGTATGTACGTGTGGAGAAACGTTTGCATTCATTATGACACAAAATGTCAAATCCTGTCTACATAATGTAATGTAACAACAACGGTTTCAACAGAGGTTGTTGATCTTGAAAATGGGTAAATACATACGTAAATGCTTTAGTAGACTTTTCATTATAAGCTTCATTAGGCTAATGAAAGCCAAAATTACCCACAACTGACAACTACGTTACACACTCATTTTAAAGGTGGGTGAGTATTGCAGTTTAAAATGCTAAACTATGATGGAGTTTGAAGCAAAGACAGATCACGCATCGCTACCACAGTATATGTATCATACAATGAAATGGATGTTTATTAGGCATTACTGCTAGACAGTGAACTTTCTAAATTAGCAATTAGGCGTTTTATTTACGGTCAATCAATTCAAATTGTTTAATTTTAATGGATCCTTTAAAGTCAAAGTGGTAGTCGCAGTATTTAAACTTTTTTGTTATAGAAAGCAAGCTGTTTTAATTGGACAAACGTTTTAAACAAAGTTTATGTTCTTAACTAGTAAAATACTATTTAATAAAAATGCGTTCTTTGCGAATGAATAAGAAAGGAAAGTTAGGAAACGTTATGATCAAACAGCGATTGTGCGTTAGTTATAATTTCTTTTTTGGGAAAATAGATTACATTTGACATTTTGACAATACAAAGGACATCAAATGGACAATTTGATTATTTTTAGAACGCTCTACCAAAAACCTTTTCGTCAATATGATCTAGAAATGATATGACAAAACTGCATACGATTACAGAAAATAATACTGAATATTGCTTTGTATTTTCATGTTTGTTGATGAGATTAAATAAAGTTAACATTCACGCTAAAGTTGAACATGTTCTGGACAGAAAACGCTCAAGGTATGATGTATGTTAGAACTTTAAAATTTAAAATTGATTGTTTATGTTATTTATTGATTTCTGTCAATGATTGTAATAAAAATTCAATGTCTACATTAAACTATCAATGAATTTCTTGAGAAACTGAAAGCAGTGATAAAGGTATTGTTTGGTAAAGATTTTTTTAATTGGTGTACTAACATGAGATGAGGCTAGTTATTAGTTATGTACGATAAGAAAATAATGAAACAATTCAATCCGCTGATCTTGGGGAAACATGAAATTTATACTGAATCTGGCATGGTATGAAATGAGATGAGACTATGAGACTAATGGAACGAAGACTTGTATTGTTAGTTTTGAAGGTGTCAAATTTCAAATGTTAGGCCTTAACTTACATAATGTTACTGCTGTACAGGGCATAGCGTGCCATATAATACTTAAGAAACTTATTGAATTTTAGACTATCAAACAAGAAATTCATTGTTTTTAAGAGTAATTGTGCGGTAATGTAATAATATGCCATCAAATTCTTGCGCATATGAAACCATCCTGCCGCCGGTGAGAAACATACTCCCTTTCCTTCCAGTGCGCACAAAGCTGGTGTTCCCTGTGTTTTACGCTTTCTAAACTCAACTTGAGATAAATTTTATTGAATGGTTGTTGTATGCTTTTAGCTTGTATATATGTACTTACATAATATAGCTGTATCTCTCTCAATAAAAAGCCATCGTTAACAACAAACTTCATGGGATGACGATGAACAAGTTCAGAAGGACTCCTTTTACCTCAAAAGCCTAAAAAGATGGTTGGAGATCAGTAATAGACAGTGTAGGAGGTTATTTGAGTTTCGAAGGAGGATGAAAACTACAGACATTTTGTGCCGGCAGGAAGAAAGACTAAATATTAAATATACTTTGTACATATAGACATTCGACATCCCTGCAAATACTTCTAATATAATATTTATTGATATTATATACGGCAACATTTGCTTTTGTTTCGTAGCTCCTCAGGTAAAGTAAAATGTAATGGTCCCTTGAAATTTTGGCTCACGTTCTCAATTCAGCGTTTTTGTTACTCCGTATTATTTTGCTTTTGGCTGAGCTTGTAACCAAACCGTAAAGTTTATAGAGTTTTTTGGGTCCTGTGTTGTCTTTTGCTGGTGAAAGAAGGAAGATGCTCTCTTAGCCCGCGATAGTAGTATAGATAATGTTGCATGTTTGAGCTTCCTAATGTTTTTACTGTTTAAAAACGTACCTTTTTATATATATCAATGCCTGTCTTTTTCGACTACTTTTCCGCGTTTATAATACGAACGAGGTATGGTACGTGCATATTATACTGATGATGTATGCCGCGTTTTGAGTGCTTGCACAGGATAGAGACCACAACTGTGTTGGTGTGTGTCGTATTATGGCCTGCTAAGTTTTCTCCCAGAGAGTTCCTTTATTGCATTAAGGATCAAGGCTTGTCAATTGACTTGCCCTTGGTTTCCACGTTTTCTCTCGATTTTCCCAATTCTCCCCATTCTTTCTACACTTTTGGTGAAAGTATTTTTCTCTTTCAACATCCACTCACTCGTTTTCATGGTATGTGATTTCAGTGGTGCTGATGATGGTAATGGTAATCACGAGAAAGTGTGGTGTTAGGAAATCGCCAGACTGGTTGAAACATGCTTGTATTAAGACTATGCATACAACGGCTGGAAAGAAGCAAGGATACCTAGATATTCCTCTCAGAGCTAGAGGCTCAAAGAGTAAAGAGTGTGAATAAAAATGCAATTTTGGTGTGGGTATCACCTGCGTGTGGTTTGAACTAACTACATGGTTTTTCGAGTGTATACATATTTCGCACAGGCTTTTATCCAGCCCTAACCAAATGGAACGCTCTCGATTGTTTTTGAAACTACAAAAATGTTAGTTATGTAAGACATTAGGAAGGTTGCTCAACCCCAAAAATCTCTATTTACCAAAATCCGAATGAACAAAACTGAAGTTTGAAGTGGTAATGTTGCTCCAATTTGTCAGTGGCATCTCTGAACTTGTAGTAATGTATTCGTAAAACTAAAGTAGCGTATTCTCTTGTTGCCCCGTTTCAGTAATATTGAACATTAGTATGACCACTGCCAAACAAAATGTTCGTTGTTTGCCATTTTAGAGCACATAAAACCAATAATTAGACCTCAACCATTCATACTGCATTAATAATGAAAAAGTATTACACTCTGTTTTTATATCGCTCCTTCAAAATGTATATAAAAGAATAAGGCATTTTTGCAAGAAAAATTCTTTTGTTATTGCTACTAGTAGTATAAGTAAATTATATGCATATGTTGTGAGCAACTAGCAAAATGATAATGTAGCTCTGCTAAGTAGAACGCTACTTAATAATGGTAATATTCATTTTCAGTTTTATTTCTTCACCTGCTTATCTTCTCAGAACTTAAAATTCTCCTATCCTCCCACCCATTCAGAATTTCTCAATTTTAGCTAAGTTAAGTAGCTGTAACATTCACTTTAATTTTTTTCCAGAATACGAAACTTTAGATGGCTGCGCCATGTTCTTTCCATGGAAGAAGAATGTTTATACAGCTGTCTCTTGGAAAACGTGGTGGTTGGCGTGAACATACTTTGGCAAAGGTTCAGTCAGATATTTGCACAGGTAGTTTTTCATCTAGTATATACACCCCCTTATCAAAAAGACTTGTCATGCAAGTGATATTTTTCCATGGTCGTTGCTGCGTTTGTTTGTATGTGAGTTCATGCACAAACTATGCATTTTTATTTGTCTACTTTATCCAAAGTAGTACAAAATCTGGAAGAAAACCCGTTTTATTTCCACATCTGTGTATCACTTTGGTAAACATTTTGAAATATTTTGTTAGAGATGGGGCAAGCACATTGAGTTGTCGATGAAAGCTTTATCAACATAACTAGCCACTTATACAAATGTTCTAGGCATGATCCAGGTAGCAGTAATGGAAATAATACATAAACGAAGAAGATATAAAATATAAGTATTATTGGGCAAGCACAATGCATCCCCGAGCGCGAGTTCTCTTTCCATAAATACATTATTTTGTACCAATTTTTTTTAGCCGAAACTACATCAATTTTTTCATCTTAAGATTTAGTAGACGCGAGAGAGGATAAGAATACGTACAATGTATTATATACTTTTTGTTATCTTTCCCCCGTACTCATTCAACAACAATAACTTGCAGCAAAACTGCAGGATATATACCATGCATAAGAGCACTTATTACTTGACAAGAACGCGGAAAGCGTGTTATTATTGGTTATAACCAGAGAACGAGAATTTAGGAATTGTCCTATTCTTTAATACTTCATCTATCGCAAAATCATTTGACATGTGAACGAAT
>JAQIXX010004505.1:0-16081 GCA_034700605.1 Willowsia nigromaculata
TATGATCCCCAAGTGTTATTTGAGTTGAGAGTTTTCAATAGTCAATTCTAACTAATTCGGACACGCTGATTTCAAATCTGAACTCCGTTTTTTGTAAGACTGACTCTAACTGCCACAAACTGCATTTGAAACTGAGCTGGAGGCGCGAGCAAGCAGTAGAATTGCGCAAGAGTTCCACAAAAAACACTCAAACACTTCGATCACAGGCACAATTCATCATAAAAACCCAGAATGTGAAATTTTTCAGACAAAATTATTGTTGTTTGGGTCATTGACAGATGACTTGAAGAGGGCGTATCTACGTAGGTAGCACAGAGTAAAAGTGTTATCCGGCGGAGAGCAGAGTCATGCGCAAGTCGGCAAAATAGTTTTTTGTGGGGAGCTCCCGGGAGGTTCCCGTGTGCGTGCTACTTCTACTGCTTGCGCGCGCCTCCAGCTCAGATTCAAATGCAGTTTGTGGCAGCTATATTGAGTCTTACAAAAAACCGATTTCAGATTTGGAATCAGCGTGTCCAAGTTAGTTAGAATTGACTAACGAGAACCCCCAACTCAAATAACACTTGGGGATCTTACCTTGTGAGTGAATGACAGCAAATTAAAACGTTTTGGGGTTGCTAAATGTTATCTCTGTGAGCATATTATGTTAGCATATTTTATGAAAACATTGGTATGCTTTTGAGGTTGACACTAAATTTTAATATAAACTTATACCGTAAATTCGCAAATATTGGCGCTCTCCCCCAGTCATTGTCCTACTTTCAAATAGAGGCCCTGGCGTCTACGGGCCTAAAGGTTGACGAATGCTCTTTGTAGTCCCCTCAATTACTCGCCTCCTCAAATAGACTCCCCGTCGTCTACGAACTCAAAAATCGGCGATTGCTCTTTAAAACCTCGGCGTCTATTTGTGAATTTACGGTATATGTTTACTAAGAATACGGAATTTGAACAGCATGTATAAAATTTTTGTAAATCTAGATTAAAATAATGAAAGCTGAAGACAGGCATTCATTAGAAGGAAGTTCGGAATAAATAATAATAGTTTTACTAAGAATGTGGGTTTCAAAACACGATTGTCAAAACAATTAAATGTTTCTCAAATATGGAACTTAAAGTAGGCATCTATGCTCTAAGAAAATGAATTCGCAATTGTTTTTTGCAACATTTCCACACGTAATGCTATTGTTAACACAAGTCTTCTGCCAATGTCTCAAGAAAACGTTTCAGCTACACATGAATTTGAGAATTTAAGCAAGCACCAGTATTTACTGTTTCTTAAGAAAATTACCGAAAAAATTAAAATCCTCAAACTAAATGGCAGAATTCATTAAAATTTATAACACAAACCGCAAGCTTCGAGGTCCTTACAATTCCATTCGTCTTGAATGGTATAAACCAACAGAAACGAGCAAACATTCACAAAAATTGCTTCGCCCTGCAACCAATAACAAAAATTATAACTTTTACATTCTCACCAGCATTTTGATAATTGTAGCCACTCAATTAATCTTCTTTAAGGATCGCATAGAGGAAAAAAATGACAAAATACTTAGTATACTCTCTGTAGCAGTTTTAATTGCAATCACTGCCTTCTTTTATGTTCTCAAAATAAATACAAATCAATCAGTTCAAGTTATTAATGCTCTAATACAATTCGACCGAAGATATGACAAGAAGCCCAAAAACGTAAAAGCCCATTCACTTTCTGAAATGATCTACATTTACGCCGCCCAGTTGTGTATGCTTTCACCAGTAACCATTCCAGTTTGCTTCGTATTTGGACTCCACTGGCAAACCCCTTGGAAACCGTCGTTGGCAGGATTTTGGCTGATTCCGAATACCGATTGCTTACGAATTTCTATGATTGCAATTAAATTGCTGGTCTTATTGGTTAACTTGTACGCTTGGGGTATTGGAATAGCTTGTGGAGCGTTTTGTGCAGGCACAATCGGAAATCTGTTGACGGCAATACTTGTGGATAATTTGAAAATGTAAGACACTCAAAAAATATAATTTTGAAGTCATTCATGCTAAATGATCGTATTTAATTGTCAGGTTGAAAAAGCAGTTCGATGGCGTCCCAATCTCTTCAGTTTACAGACGAGCACAAACATTCAGAGAAATTCAGTTGCTTACCGGTTTACTCAGCGAACTTCTCAAAGGGCCTATCATGGGGATAACTATTTTAGCTGTCATTACTGTGTTAACGTTTTCTGCAGTTACACTTGTCAAAACTGCAAATCCAGATGGAATTTTTGTATCTACAATGTTGCTCATGATTGCTTACAGTCTGCTGGCTATCGTATTTCTGATCGGAGTAATGTCCAAAGTGTACATAATTTCAGCTGATTTAATGCAAAAAGCGAAATATACTTGTGCCCAATCAATGCCACGGAGAGAAGCGCTTTGGGAGAAAAGATTCTATAGGTCTTGTGGACCTCTAAAAATTATGATTATTTCAACCAACTTTGTAGACCAGCTTACCCCTTTGAATATGATTCACTTATGTATGAACTTTAGCGTTAATTTGATACTGTTGACATAAACTTTTGGCACTTCCTAAAAGTAACCTTTGTAGTTCTCATGCGATTGTAATATTAGAGTAGTTAATTAGTCATAAAAATTGTTTAAACATGGTATAGAAAAGTAAAAATAAAAATTCTTCAACTGATTCACGTAATTTTGAAAGCTTCTAAAAAAATTATTGCTTAGCATTTATTTTTAAACCTAAGAGTAAAAAATTGTTAGACGAAAAAGTGTTGATTTTACAGTTTTGAAAAGTTTTTGAGGCAAACAACGACTTCGCAAACCCCTATGAACACACAATTTCATCACTTTCAATTCCTTTATATTATTGAAAATCTAGATATAAATAATTAAATTTGCGGACTAGAACATTTCATACAATCTGAAATTTAGATGAAACAAACAACAATATACAATAAGTAAAAGTAAATAGAAATATGATTTTTATCAACCTCGAGAAAGTGGGACGATACGCAGGACCAAACTCACCAAGCATATAAAACTAATTCTCAGAATAAAAATTATATTAGTGTTCAAACATTTCGCCTCCTAAGATCCATTTTCATACACTTGAAAATATCTTTAAGAAGAACATCAGATAAATGAAAACGCGTAAAGAATAAACATCAGTTACTTGTAAAAATCATGTTTTGGGGAACAGCTCTACAGTGTATTCATGTTATTTGGGTGTTATTCCTAATTAACGCTGTTTTATAATGAATAAAAATAATTTTTATAACTTTTCATTTTTCAATGGATTTGTGTGATAAATTGGACAAATATCAGACTTCTCTTAGGCATTTTCAAGTGTCTGAAAATGGATCTTAGGACCCAATATGGCGCTTTTTACACTTAAATTTTTAAATTTTTACGGATTTGACACTCATCTTTTAAAATTAAGTGGGCAACAAAGTTGGAATATTAGATGGACGAATCGGAAATCAAAATTTGTAGGTAAAGTGACTTCTTAGGGAATGATGACTTGAGGATTTTTACTTTGAGATTATGCATTGAACTGTTTATTTATCGTGTTAATTTGATTCATTACCTGGTATGTGTGAATTATGAAAAGCAAAAATGAATTACTGGCCAATGATTTACATCATACGAGTAAAAGTAATATATTGGCTTTGTAGAAAGGGTAAATTTTGTCTACAGCATCTATTTTCTGAATACGATTACTCACTTATGATATGTAAGGTGAAAAACAAAAAGGAACCATGTTTATAATGTTGATATTGTCATAATATACGAAATGATTAATAATTTGAAAACATTGTTTTTATGGTTTTGACTCAAAGCCAAAAATCTTCCTGACTTTTTATCTATTTCTGAGTCAAATCCGAAAAATTTGAGTAACAAAAATTAAGCTGCCGTGTAATGAAAATATTTTGCAGGAACTAAAAAATTGTGAGCTTGAGACTGCTTTACATAATTGTTTATTTGGAAAATTAAGCATATAAAATACATTGTTATGCAAATTATTTGCTCCACAGATTTAGTATTTACGGAAACCATTCCCAAACTCTGGAAGGAAATGTTTCCTGTTGAGTTATAAAATGTTGTCTCCGTCAGACTAACTAATTGATAAGTTATAATTTCCCACATAAAACATTTACTTTAAAACTCAAGGTTGCTATGGTTTACTAACACCAATATGCTTTTAGGAAAACCCACAATTTTGATTGACCCCGTATTAAAGTCAAAATGTATTTATATCTATGAAATACATGTAATTTAAAAAGTACATACAAATTCAGTACAAATATAGATTATAATAGTTATAATTAAAACCTATAAGAAAATATATATATGTATCATGAAAATACATAAAGAAAATTATGATTGTGCAAATATACAGGCAGCGAATATAAACGAATTTCGTGTTTTCGTTCTAGATCTTAAATTTAGATTACTAAAACAGCCAAACTTTTCAGTAATAATTAATACCCCGTATTATCGTTGTTCCTCAATTTGAGTAAAAATATTTTGTAATTGTTATAAATGTTAGTTGCTTCAGTGCATAATATTGTGCATGTGTAATGGGACAAGTATTAAGGAAATGATTTTTAGAGGAAAGATTAATTTTAATTGTCATGTTAAGTTTATCGGCTCATATAACAGAATTTACCGTATCTCGTCCGTCGCACTGTATATCTGTAAATCGCACTGTAAATTATTATGATTGTTGAATCACCAAGATTCATGGGAATTTCTGACAGCAAGGCTGGTTAAGAATAAAAGTTAAAGGTATTCAGTCCAATTTTTACTGAGAATATTGATGCTATTGGTACGAGTTTAGGAGTAAGTTTTGTCTTCAAATCGTTATTATTCCTCGTTAGTTTTTCTATGAAAGTTTAATTGAATTATTTTTCAGTGATTTAAAATAATGGTTAAATTGGTTTTCGTAGTGTACAATTAATTTATTTAGTCTTTCTGTTTCAGCAGCGTATTCCAGACAAAAAGCTAGCTCAATACAATTAAAAAATAACATACTCATGAATGTAAATAAGCCAGTAACAGTAGTATCTGATTATATTTGAAGTTCCTCATCATTTATCAAACACTTTGTCTTGCAAGCCAAAAAAGTTATGCAGTAATGAATCGTAACGATCACTTCACAGCAACTAGTAGGATCGTGGAATTTTGGCCCTCACGTGTCTAAACGTCTATACTTTTTGAAAAACACAGGAAAACTTTCCGGATCTTTAAAAAGTAAGTAATATTCAGCTTCTTAATATGTAATACCTCAACCATTTCGTGTTTTCGCTATTTTCTCCATGGCTTACAAACTGATTTTCATACATCTTTAGCTCATTATGTTTGGAAAGTATCCACTAGTACACCAGTGCAAATAATCACCTAAACAAATATTACCAGTAAATATTTCATCTTTTTTGCCCTAAATGTACTTTTGTAATCCACTGAGAATACAAAATAATCACTTGAGTTAGTTGGTCTTCTCTGTTGCGAAATCTTATGCATAATGTACATATTCAGCTAGACTAACTTTCTATAAAATGGAAACAATGTTTAAAACAAGAAAACTAGCTTGTGATGTAAATATTACAAATCAAAGCAGATGAAAATCATCACCATTGCATAGAGCAGCAATATTTTAGAATTATCTAGTCCAAATGGTAATTACTGTATTACAATATATTATCCACGCCCAACTACTTGCTTAGTCTCTGAACGATTCTGATTTTACATATGTAGACTGCCATATGCGTAATTATTGAAAGTGACTTTGAGGTTTACGAATATTGATCACAAATTAGTTGATTCCTACATTGGACTATGTTTAAATGAAGTTTTATGAACCTGTTAAATCTCAATTAACCCATTTTTTTATGTAACCCTCAATATCAAAAACTGTTATGATGTTTTCTTTCACTTCTTTTTGTTCTAGAAGGCGCCGTAAAATCAACATGAAGCAGAAATTACTTCTCATTGTTCTTTTTGCCCACTTATCCTGAAGTGGAAATTATTTCTTAGTACAGTTTGATGATCTAGTCAGCACGTGTGTCTTCACAACAATTTAAAGCGTGTATGATTTAAGCTTAAGAAATGCTTTGAATCCACTTAAAAGTTTTTTTTTAAATCCAGACAGTATTGAGAACTGATTAAAAAAAGTTACAAGACAAATATTATAAGAGTTTTGCTACGAACTCATGTAATTCGCACTGCAGGCTAGCTGTTCTATACTGTGGGAGGTGAAAACTACTTAACACAGGCTTATGTCTTTGTAGTCCTTAACAAATTGTAAAAAAAAATATTCCACAATTTCATAAAAGGTATGGGCGGTTAAACTTAGGGAATACAATGATGTGTCGAAATACCCTTCACACATACGAATTAATATTTAAATGTGTGTTTTACAAAGACAGTAATTGCAATGTATAACGATCTCGAGCATCATTGTAGTAAATTGTGCTCAAAATTCCCTTGTATACTTAAGGCTCTCAATTATTGGCTAAGTACACTTACTCGTAGCCAAAAAATTAAAAAAATTTTTTTTAAAAAAGGCATTAAATCTTATCAGTGTCAACTTGTAGCTTTCGTTGTGTAAATGCGTCGTACCATTTTTAAACATGTTTGTGATTATATTAGTTATACTTATGTATATATTGCTATACAACTGTGTACCTTACCACGATTGCTCATACCTAATTCAATATGTGTTGTTGAAGCCTTCAATCTACTTTAAGTACACTCGTATTTTACATCTTATCTCTAAATTGATGGGTAAAATTATTATGGTGAAACTTTATATATTTCAGTAATACCAAACGTTTAAAGTTTTATAACTTATTTTATCAATAAGACTTATATACTGGGAAAAGCAATTTTGAAGTTTAGTAGTCAATTGAATTTGGTATTATGAAGGAAAATTATAAAAACCAAAGGTTATTTGAAGACCGATTTTAAAACTATAGGTGCAGAAAGTGTACAGTATATTGTGTTCCTGTTAAACTGCAAAATTGTTAATAATATTTAATACACATTTTCTAAAATCCTTACTGAAACAGTTTTAAATTTTATACAGTATACTTAAAATTTATTTAAATTTATCACCACATTTTATACTTTGAAAATTTTTGAAAGCATTTGGTCTCAATCTTAAAACATCAAAATGTCTTATAAATTTATTTTATTTTGCATTCTGCTTCTTATCATAATTGGTATTAATCGGAAACTTGCATGGTGCTTAGATACCTGGATGCAAAAAACTTTCAAACTATGTACCCTGAAAATTCTGGGGTCGCTAGGTGACTTAAGGATGTCGTCCCAAGTTTTTGGTGCAAATAATCCTACGCTAGTAAGCATGTATGAGTTTCCTACAAAACTTGGAGACTACAACTCAACACGGCTGAAAATGAGAGCGGAAATACTGGATGACACATTACATCCTTTCAAGACAAAATTCAAAATATGTCATGCTTTGATATATGACATGCGAAGTATAAGCTCAGTAAATGTGTCCATGGGGGCAATTTTTAACCTACTAACCTACTTTATGCGCTTCTCTTAAGAAACGAAAACCCCGACTTCATTGTATTTGTGGGTGAGAATATTAAGAACTTTAATACATCTATATTGTTATATGCATTAAGTAACATGGCAGTACAATGGATTCCGATAATCGCTGCACAGAATCCAATGTCCTTTCAAATAATTTACTTGACCGACCATTCATATTCGAGAAACCTTTTTGACAAACAAGACAAAGTCCAAACCGTCCACAGCTTAGTATATGATGTACGTCAAAGTACAAAGAACTTGAAGAAGAAATTGGTTGTGACGGCAGCCTATCGGGTGTCAAAAGTATATAATCTCGGGTCATGCAGCCTTCACAAATCTATGTTCACTCCAGTTGGTCTTTGTACGATCTCTAATTTGGCACAAAAATATAATTTTTCGTATTACGGTGTGATTGATCGAAGGCGTGTATTTGGAGGAATTTTGTTTGGTTACAGATTTAATAAAATTATGATTTCCAGTAACTTCTTAGAAGCCAGAGACCCAATTCACAGAAATGTTTGGATTCCGCATGGCTGTAAATACGATTTTTTCAAGTATGTTGTATTTGCTAGCGAGAAAGGATCGGAGACAATTGCCTCGTTTTTTCAACCTTTTGACTTGTTCATTACGTTAGCAGTATGCATTAGCATATTTGGCACAGTTTCCGTACTGTCATGCACACTTTTGATGTTTAAAAAATTACTTTACATTAACAATATATACACCACTTTTGCCCTAGTTATGACGTATCCACTAAAAACTCTGGTAGAACAAAGTGACACCGCAGTTGCTACCACATGTAAGAGGACATTATCAGGTTGTATTGCACTTGCTGGTTGGCTATTTTGCAGCTACATAGTGGGAAATGAATATAAAGGCGCCATGTATTCCAGCTTGACATCATCTCCACTCCCATCAGTCCCTACTTCAATAGTGGACTTGGTTATGCGTGGTGGTGTTCCATATTACACAACAACTAAGCATTATTACCGTAATATGTCATACTCAACATTGAAAGACATGATTTTGGCGAATTTAATAAATTATGAGGAAAAAAATTACACGTCGAACTATCTACATGTTCTTCGTAAGAATCTCAAACTTCTAGATGATCAGGAATCAGACATTTTATATAACATTACGAAGAAATTACACGTGAATTCTGATGATGGGCCTATAAGCGTCCCTAATAAATTTGCGCTGATTAGCTCCTTAACTGATATAAATTTTTTTGTAAGTATAGCAAGAAGCCTTACTAATTTATGCATAATTCCAAACAAAAATAATGAATTGTTTCCGATTCCGGAACCCTGGTATGGAACACGAACACAATTCCTTAAAACATTTACGGAAGGCTTATCCCAACTCGTCCAGTCGGGAATCTATGATTACTGGGATAGAAATTACCAATTGTATTTAACATATTTAAAATTTCGTAGAGCTGACTTAAAATTAAATAAGACGGAAACATATTACTCTTTTCTTGTGACAGCAGATATACATGGTAAAAGCCAAGCACTCAATGGCTCACCGTTATCATTAAGTGATGTTGATATATTGTTCGATGGCTGTGGAACAATCCTTGCTGGTGCACTTGCCCTTCTCATTTTTGAGGGTATTACTCATGAATTGCAAAAAATATGTTATTATGGTGTCCATTGGCTCCAGAAGATCATTTAAGGGATTAAAAAGTATGATTCAATCAGTATTTATATAAAGTTAATTTAATGTGTGTAAGAAGCGTAACGTAAAAATAAAAACAAAGTGCATTTTATATTCTCCAACTTAAGTAACGAAACATAATTATTTAAATGATAAATGACTTGACAAGAAACGTCCTAAAGCGAGAATTCTTCCCATTATGTTGCACTCTCCCCGTTCTCATCTTTCTGAAAATCTGACTACCGTAAAATCTGAAATAGACGCCTCTTCGGAATTACGCGCCTCCCTTTAATAGACGCCCCGGCATCTGCGGACTAAAAAGTTGACGGAGTAAATAGACGCGCCCCATTATTAAGCGCCTCCCTTTAATAAACGCCCCGGTGTCTAAGCTTGAAAAAATCGATATTGCACGTAGACGCCGGGGCGTCTATTTCAGATTTTACGGTATTCGTAAATCTTGGGGGTCCCTACTCGTTATAAGAAGTGGTCAATTAGACTGATTGTTCTGATTGGAGAAGCCTAAACCGTTGCGATTTCGTGTGACTACCATAGCGTCTCACGTGCTGAAAAAGCTTTAATGAAATAACCTATGGACCCTTAGTAAGTAATATTATACAAGCAATTACTCTAAGATTGCATAGTGCTTGAACACATCACATGCTTATTAATGCTTTACAAGACTTTCAAAGTTTAATATTCTACTTCAAAAACGTGTTGCGTGTCTAGCAACGTGAGTACTCCACTTGTAATGTAAAGTTGAGTAATTATTTGTTTGACATATGTCTCAAAGAGCTTTAGAGTACTTAACTTTTTTAACACGTGAGGTCTTTTGTGCCTGATAGTCTCCGTATGAGACATGGCTAGATGAAACCAATGAATTTTCCACAAACCAGTCTTAAGCTCTGGAGCTCAGAGGATTCATCCAATGCTTGATTACTGATTGGATTGTAATTTTACATTACTTTTGAAAATATTAGAAACCATTAATATCACTTAACCGATTTTAAGAAGCTTGGAATTAGAAAATAATCATCCCAAGTTTCCAATTTTTTTTTAAATTTTTAACACACTAACATCAACAATATTTAGTTGACAAAAAGGTTAAATCAATTTTAAAGTAAAATGTGTTAATAAGGATTGCCACTAAAACCATTGAACAAGCATTCATACAAGAAATAATTCATAAAATATTTTAAAATGAAAACGAGATTAATAATTTTTTTATATTCATTGCAACCAGCACTATTAGAAATAATCTGTAATGACATCGAACAAAAGTTTTTCCAACATCATCTCCCAAGCGTATTAAAAAATCAAGAGCATTACACTGTGTATTTCTACAAACCGTTTTGTCCAATCAACTTTTACAGTGTAAGTGGCTATCTCCGACAAATTGTGCAAACAAAAATGTTAACTTCAAATGTGGAAGAAAAGTGGCCAACTAAATACTCGCATCCGTGGACTTTGATTCTTGCACCAGGAAAAACCAGTCCAAATCTTTCCACTTACGCTGATATTTCGGTGTACTTTTTCACTAACATTTTATACAAAATTACAAACATTCTAATAATAGTTTCAACAAAAACCCACCACAATATTTTAAATTGCAATCAATATTTTATTCTTTATTTTGACATGCAGCATCAGTACAATTTGAAATATAACCAAAAATGCTTCACAATATTTAACACATTTATTTTCCATAAAACGCCTGCAATCAAATTAGCTTTTGTTATAAAGAGAAACAAAGGAAATACATCTGAAATTAATTCATATCTAATTGGACCAGCAACCAGTAAGATTAAATTCGATTTGTCATTGCTCAATATTGACAATTTTAATTCGCTATTAATTTACCAGGAATTCTTTTCAAATGCGAATAATCTTCACTTTTCAACATCATATGATATTTTTACTTCAAATGGGAAGCACGTGTTACTGGATGTTGCCATTTGTGAGAATGAATATAAGAAGAGAATTTACAAAGCTGTGAAGCTTCCCGTTCAATGTTCTGAAAATATTATGGCGCATGCGTATCTTGCAATTAAACACAACTTAACTTACACATCTTCCTTTCGCCAGATTTCCAGCCTTCACTTAAAATCCCACATTCCATCAAATATTTTAGAGAAAGAGGAAATTAATGGAGTACTATTTGAACGTTATTCCGGTTATGCGTTTTTTTATTGTGATTACAAATCGAAATCGCCATTCACAAGTTGGGATCACAGTGTCTGGACCACACCAGACTCAATAGCTTTGTGGACGATAACTATAATCTGCGTTTTCTTGTGGCGAATAATATTTTGTCCCGTTCTAGGCAAAGTTACAAAAGTGTGCCATGGATACAAACACAAATCAAAAAATCAAACTTACAATTTGTCAATTTTGATTACCAGAGGTTCAGTTGAGTTGCCCAAGGAAGGAAAAATCTTTTATATTCTTATTATATGGCTGGGATTTTTTATTTGGAATTATTATGAAAATATTTTGACAAGTCTTATCGCATCTTCAATCCCACAAAAATCTTTTGAAACTGTGGAAGAACTAATTGATTCAGGATTTAAAATTGTGGTTGGCTTCAAAGCAGCAAGAGAACGTCTAATAAATGCAGCATACATTGAATTTAAACAGGACAAGCTACTTGATAAATTTAACAAGAGTTTAGTGATCCGTTCAAATGGCTTTGGGAATTTTAATTCGATGTACCCTTCACAGCGCAAAGAAAAACTCGCATATTATAATGTAGAAAATATTGCAGAAGAGATTTTACTGACATTTAATTATATGTTGCAAGCAAAACTTGGGAAGAATGTAGAGTGCTTTATTATTAGACAAGTGTTAAGTACATTTCCTACCTACTGGACATTTGAATCTTCATTTGCTCCAATTTTACGAAATACGCTATCACGATTATACGTTGCAGGTTTAGTTGGAAAATGGAAGGACTGGAAACTTCATTTTAGTAGTAAATTTCCAAAGTCAGTGACCACTTCTGCAAGTGGGAGGATGCCACCTGACTTAATTACCATTAGCAAAGTGTTACCAGTACTTGCAGTGCTCCTGGTTCTTTTATTGCTGTCATTTGCGAAATTTATGCAGGAGATATCATGTTCAGGATCATTTTTGAGGAGATTCCGACTAACCATTGATTTAATGATGTGCAACAATACCACAAAAGTCATCAAATTGAAATATTAGGAAACGTAATCATAAGGTCTGGATATAGAAAGCATGGAAATAGACTCGATGCTCAAGTACTTTAATCAAAAATCTATATGTACAAACCTGACAACTCAATAATTTTATGCTGTTGGAATTTTTTTTCTTCATGTTCCCAGAACACTGAATTAAACGAAAGCACGAAAACTTTCCTTACCCTTAAAAGTAAACAATTTTTATTTCCCCAAAACTCGTACAGTATAATTCTTTAACTTTCTCAGTAGATGTACAAGTATCCTAGTGGCTTAACATTCACAAATTAGGAATAAGTAATACGGTGCAAATATACATGCAGTTACGCAAGCTTAATTTTTCACAAAAATACTCCTTGTAAACTAAGCATGCCTCAGTAATATCTATAGCAGCGTTTCAATGGTAAAAGTAAGAGAAAATGTGATCCCAAACTACAAGTGTATAAAAAAATAACTTGTAATTGTGAAATAAGACAAAACATAAGACATAGAAAAGTTTTTAAAGTAAAAAACTAAAGAATAATCCGGACTTTCGATAATCATGATAGTTATGTGAACTTTTAACGAACAATATGTATTTTTTTATCCATGTCTGCATTCAGTAGTACTGCTTGACTTTGAAGGAGCAACACGTTAAGATTTTCTCTGCACCGGCATCAAACTACAAATTTGTGTTTGCTACGAATTACAATAGGCTTTTCATAAAATATTATTCTCTGTGGGTTTGGGCTTCACGATAACGTAAACGATTAACAAAATTTTCAATCACTTGGAAATATAACGGAAACATGTTAAATAACTCTATCTTCTCAACCATTGAACATGCGCAATCCGATCAGAAACAAAACTCTGAAACCATTATTTGGACCATTGCGAGTCTAACGTTTTTACTGTGCACTATAATCGTTATGTGCTGCGTCATAAAATTGGTGATAACGGAGCATATGGAGCTTAGAAGCTATTCACGAAGAAGCTCACGTTTTCTTGGCGTTTCGGTAGGTTTCATCCTCTATAACAAGTAAAAATTTTAATTATAAGACTTAGAAATCCGTTGAAAACCAAATTTTAAAGTAACGTAAGCCTGTGTATTATATGTATTCTTTCAAAATCTTTACACAATCCGGAAGGTTCTATAATAAACTGTTTACTTTTGCGATCAAAAATTATATTTGTGCAATTTATTTCAGGAATACTCCGTTACAAATACCACTGAAGAAACCCGTCACCATCCTCCTCTCACTTGGTCGTCTTCTGTGTAATAAAACTTTCGTAGAACAGCAAATTGGGATTGATAATTATCTAAATTAATCTGTTGAGAGCAAATAAAATGTCTTAAGTTTTCAATACGCAATTGTAAACTTTTTAATTTGAATAAAAACTTAACACCTTCATTGGTTTTCAAAAAATATTCGTGTGAAAAATTTGGTTAATTATTGAAATATTCCAAAATTAAAGGGGGTGGTAAGTAGTCTGGTCCGTCTCCTTGCACGAATTTATTGTCTTCGATTTCGCTGAAAATTTGCAGGATTATGCATTTTGATGCGTTGATTACAATGCTTGAAGAAAAAATCATTTTTAGCAATTGTGGCGCCCCCTGGTGGCCAGAAAGACGGGAAAATGCTCTTTATCAAAAAATGTCATTCGGAGTGTTAAATAGTACTAAAAACGTATTTTTCAGTCAATACGGAAGAAAATTATTTTCCCGCCTTTGTTGGCCACCAGGGGGCGCTAAGATCAATAAAAATGATTTTTTCTTCTAACACTGTAATATACGCATCAAAATGTATAATCCTGCAAATTTTCAGCGAAATCGAAGACAAAAAATTCGTGCAAGGAGACGGACCAGACTACTTACCACCCCCTGTACATGCGCTTTAAAATACTGGACATACATTCTGTTCATTGAAATATACGAGATTAGATTTTTACAATGAATTAAAAAAATAATTTTTGCAGAGTACTTATATTGTGACAATTTAATGGATAATATGTTATAGTGAAGACAGTAAATGTGTAATTTTTCTTTCTTCCATGTAGCCAGAATTATTACCTTGATATATAAATTCTAAAGATGTTGTCCAAATTACAGTACTGTGAAATGGCCTCCAAAATCTTCCAAGTATATGAAACTGAGCTACGCCGCCGTGGTTTAACCAGTAGGACGGGTAGAAAGAATTCCTTCAAAATTTTTGAAAGCCATTGCATTGTGGAGGTATTTTGTAACACTCCCTAGAATTAGCACAATAAGAAGCACTTAATAAATTGGCTTTAAATAACATTTTCAAACAAATTATTTAAAATCACTGAAATCAATTCAGTTGGAAAACTAACTACGATACACAAGTTATTGAGACTTATATTTTTGCGTACACGTAGTTTTTTTTAGCTATGTGACATTTTAATGGCTAGTGCTACCTAGCAAAGGGCTACGAAATGTACCAATGTATCGCTCAACAGGGACTTACTAGACATTCCACTCGGTAAACCCATGTTTTTAAATATCCGCTTGTTAATGAGACCAAAGGCAGTTATCAAAACTCCCAAGAGAAACCCTAACATTGTTAACATCCTGCAAGGAATTTCAAAGTCGTATTCAATATCTACTCTCGCTTCTGCCGTAATAAAGCTTCCAAGAGTTTGATCCATATTTTAAATTTATCACTCTGCGGTTAGCAAAATGATTTAGAGCCTTTACGTACCAAGATCTCCTGTGCTGCACAAAACAAACTAGTCTTTAAAAAAAAAATGTTACAACGATAAGGAACTTGCTGTCTTCTGGTACCGTTGGAAAAAGTACAAATGCTAATGAGCTACAATCCCCTGAAAATGTGTATCTGTAAAGTTTTAGTACGCCGTTTGTACGTGGAATAATTCATACTCTAACTTTAAGTTTATTCTTATCCGGGTAAATTTTGAAGTAAAGCGTACCTTTCAGTTTGTTTTTGTACTTCTTAAAACTAAAAAACATAGTTCTTCGTACAGCTAATTATTAGTATTAATTTGAGAGAGTTTCAAACGTTGTTTACACACGATATCGGAAAGCTTTGAGTAAAAAGTTTTAACGATGTATGGGTAATACAAAATACAAAGAAACGTTTTTTCCTTTTAATATAAACAATTCGTGTGCGAAACGTGATCGCACCGAAACATAAATGTGTCGTGTAAAGGCTTTGATTTGGGCGTTTATAGCAGTCACCTAAGCCGGGAAACAACTAAGATACATACCTATACGAGGTATGTTTGGTATGGACACACGAGATCGTTCCTGTCACAAATAGCCCGTAAAGCATTCAATAATTCGACCCACATTGCCCCATGTGAAAATCCCATGTAAAAGGACAGTGCGGGATACCCCTGGCCAGTGGCGCAGCCAGCCCACCGGCCAGAAGGGGGCCAGGAGTTTGAAGTTGGTTAGGAATCCTGTATGTTATGCTATCTATTTACATGCGCAGTTTTTAAAAACCAGCTAGTTTTTCATTGCATTATTTAGCTAAGCAGAATATTTGAATAATTTCGAATCTTTGAACGAATCTTGAATATTTAAAGGAAATTTTGAAGGAATTTGGAAAGTTTTAAGGAAATTTTGAAGATATTTGGAAAGTTTTAAGGACATTTTGAAGGAACCTGGAAAGTTTTAAGGAAAATTTGAAGGAATTTGGAAAGTTTTAAGGACATTT
>JAQIXX010004506.1:0-16077 GCA_034700605.1 Willowsia nigromaculata
TTTTTACTTTGAAAACACTGTTTTCTTGAACAATTCAAGCTTTTGAAAACGAGAAACGAGATGCAGTTTTTATTTAGTTCTTGAGAGAAATGTCTAGTCAAAGTTTTTCTAAAAGTTAAACTCATGAATTTATCACAATTCTGAAACTTGAAGAAAACGTCGCTGGACAATAGTCTTAAATTTGAATTTAATTCATTCCAATTTTGATGTAGACTAGATAGAGTGTGCTGTTTTGTCAATAAAGGATACAGCCGAATGTTCTGGCATGCCAAGCAAGCAAGCATAATCTTGAAATTTCGTTCATTTGTTTCGTTGTTAAATAAAACAATTATCTTAAATGGAAATTCCCATTCCTTTTTTGTTGGAAGTCTCAACGTTGTACTTCCTATCTGATATAAAATTATGTACTCTGGAATATTTGAAGGCCATTTCGGCTTGCTTGGAAGCGGCCTGTCAGAGTTCAAGTAGCTGTGTAGAAACTGTTGGCCATTATTATCTTTTGAATTGTATGTGACTGCTACGTGAACCACACATACTTGTGAAAAACGCTGAGTTTGAAATAAGTCCACATAATATTTAGCTCGTCTACGGGTGGTTGGAAATAAACCTTTAGGAAAATTGTTGGTGTACTTATGTATTATTTGTATCAAGTAATTCCAAAAGAACAGGTTCTCCGAGAATGCTACAGTGCTGTCATGCTGGCTTTTTTTGTAAATCAAAAAGTCGATTACACAACCACCAAAAATTCGCGGTATGCTATCTTTGGTTGCAAGACTCATTTTAAAGTTCGAAAGTGTAAATGTGGATGCATTAAAATTGCTATATTTGCATTTAGACTTTTATTTATGATATCAGTAACCTTATTTTCTAGCCAATTGTATTTTAAAAGGGCTCCATAGTTAAAATGTCATAAAGTTAAATCCATGAAAACAATTGTTGTCGTTTAAAAACCTCACGTCCATTTTGGACAGCTTCAAAAAAGAACCGTTTGATATGATCGATTTACTGTATATATCGTCGTTCCTTCAATGCAAATGTTACGACGTACAACAGTAATCATAAAAGAAAATCAATTAAAAATGGGGTAGCAGCATACAATTGTGAATTGTTGTTAGAATACAATGAAATGTGAACATTATGCAATTCAAATAAACAGTCACCAATTACTATAATATGTATTATAATGCTGAAGAATTTTAAGCAGGTGAGTATAAAAATGTTGAATGGTTACTTTGGCTTTAAAGTGGAGAGTGGTCGCTTTGTTTTAATAGAATATATATTAAAGTGTTTTAAATTGTAAAAATGGATAAACTGATGTCGTAACCTTTCACATTCATCAGGTTGTTTACGTACTCATGCTGCAAAATTTCAATAAGAAATCGACGTATTCCTTATATTATTTTGTTTTTAAGGAGCAGTCGATGGAAACTACTTTTCAACCTATAAATTGTAAAGTGAAAAGAAAACTACAAGTTGATATTTTCTCCACTCTTTATTATTGGTAAAAAATTCCATTGTGTTCCAAAAGTCCAAAAAAAATTTTTTTTGGCAAAGGAAAAATAACAATGTTATTTAAATATAGTCAACTGTATCTTTCTTGTATAAATAAACTATTGTTTAACATACTATTGTCTTTAGACCAATAAGATACTTGAATCGATAACATTAACTACACACGCCACTTCGGATTTTATTTGTCCATGGTGAGTTTTTTTCAAGAAAGACAAAATATAATAGAATTAAGCATACAATGATTCAAAAGTTTCGATAATGGTCTTTTTTTAATAATTGATAATTTGATATGCTTTAACAAACCGAAAGGACAATTTTATTGGCTTTTATTTTAATGAAAATGCTTTAAGATGCTATGCACAATGTTGAGTAGCATGTCTGAACAAATCAAGCACAAACCATTGACTTAAATTTAGATGACAATACAAAAAATCTGATTGATACAAAAATGCCTTCGTATTTTTGTTCAAGGTGAAACTATTTCACACTACCGAAGTCAATATAGCATTTAGTTAAAAAGATTTGAATGGGCCAATGCTTTTCACTCTCCAGAAAAAATTCGACAATGTTGAGAACATAATCGGAAAGGGCATCTGTTACATACATATAAGGAAAACTTAAGTTGCTGCGAGTGTTAGAAGAGGAATACTATAACATGCTGTATGCCTTAAGTAGTCATTTATTGGATACGTTTTTATATTACACTAGAATACAGAACTGCAGCTTCTCAAATGTATGCAATTCATTTTTTTTAAATTGTAGGTTCAAAACTACATAAGACATAGGAGGACCTTTTGATTAAGTGAAAATAACAAAATAATGAAGCAAATTCTGCGAGCAAATGCGCCATTTAATTGTAAATTACATATTGCATTCCACATACAGTGATAAACTGATAACATTTTTATGTTAAGCATAAACAAATTGCTTGCCAATTCGAAGTCCGTGATCAGAATAACAAAGCATTTAATACAGCAGAGTCTACAATGGTCGAGAGATTCCAATTGTACGCTAAAGGTAGTATGTTTTAAAGTTATTAGTAGTTACATTCATTCCCACACATGTCGACGTAATTTATAGACATAGCTCTAATATGCAAATTTAGGTGAGCTAAAACGATAGAACGTTTTTAATTTCTTAAGTACTGACATCTGTTAGCATAATTTGTGACTAATCGAGCAATAGGCAAAAATTTATTTAATAATATTCTCCAACCTACTTGCAGCACAAATATGAAGCAGGCACCAAATAGAAATATAGAAGTAACAGAGAAAACCGATTGAAGGGACGTTAGACTTAATGGCCTTGCCAAAACTACTTCCAACTCCAAGTGTGATGAAGTGCTTTTAATTTTTTCATCTGTGGCTTCAACAAGTGCTCGAAAATTCCAGCTATAATTGAAGGCAGCAGCTGTATTTAAATTCGTAACCAGCGAAATCAAGGTTAACTTTCTATATGCGTCTTCAATTTTTTGTAGAATGCCAGCATCTATCAAACGCACAAAACTGCGCTTAAAAATTGGCTGCAAAAAACTTGCTCCTTTAAACACCCAAACCTTAAATGTTTGCAATAATACACTTTTAAAATTTCGGTAAATTCTGCCTTTGAAAAATGCTTGCAGTAGTGGCATAATATTTTCATGTGAATCAATAGTGGAAGTTGGGTTCCCTAATCTAAAAATAAAAACAAATCTTCGGAAAATCTTTTGTACGACATGTTGAATGCGACATTCGGAATAGTTCAAACTCAGCGGGCACAATGGAACTTTTTCCAAAGGAATCATTAGTTTCTGAATGCTGACCAAAACTTTGTTAATATCACGTCTTTTGCGAAAGTCGAATCTTAAAGCTTTGTTATTTATTAACGTCATAAATAGTGCTTCCTCTTTCGTGAAATTTTTAAATTGTTCTAAAGAATCTTTAAAAAGATTGTCTGCAATCACATCCAAAGATGTGTCATTTAAATCATCAACCTGTTTTGGAAGATTTTGAGCTTCAACTTTTGCAGACAGCAAATCATACAGTGTAGAAGAATAACTTTGTTTGAGTATCAATCCTACAAGTAACCATCCAACAAAGATTCCTGTAGTTTTTTTGTTTAGAAATTTAGTCGCAATGCTTCCTTGTTCAAAAATCGACACTGTTATCCACCATCCGGTGTCTTTAGCACCACTTAGATTTAAAATTTTTGAACTTACAATTGCAATCAAAATAAAGACGCACCACTGCTCGATACTAAACATTTTTATGAGTTGTGCGGCATCAAGTGTTTTCGTAAGGTCAAAATCCGACACCGCAGTTACGAATGTATACCCTTCAATCGCTGTTCCAATTCCCAGTACATAACCTTGGGTTTTACTATGAAAATGACTTGGAATATGATGAATCTTTTGGCTTTGAAAATTAAAACATCGTTCATCGGAACAGTTCAAACTTCTCAAAACGAGAAATGCAAAACAATTTTTACTTCGTTCTAAAGAGAAATGTGAATGTTTGTTCATTGTGTCTCTAAATGTGAAATTCCTAAACTTATCACAATCTAAAAATTTTAATAAGTTGTCGCCTAATGATGATTTTAAATTAGAATTCAATGCGTTCCAGGCCCGCAGTAAGTTAGATAGAGAATGTTGTTCAGACAAAATAGGATAAAGCGGAAATTTATGGCATGCGAGGCACGGAAGCATAATCATGAAATTTGATTCTTTAGGCGTATGCTTGAACAAGACAATTAATTTAAATGGAAAATCCCATTTAGTATTTGTCGGAATTGTAAGCAATAGATTTCCAATCTGATGTAGGACTATGTACTCTGGAATATTCGAAGGCCATTTTGGTTTGTTTGAATTGAACCAGTCAGAGCTGTAATAAGGTTGAAGAAATTGTTTGCCATTATTGTCTTTAAGATTGTACGCAACGGCTAAGTGAACCACACACACCTGTAAAAATCTCTGATTTTGAAACAAATCTGGATAATGTGTGGCTTGCCTACGACTTGTTGCAAATAAACCTTTAGGAAAGGTTGTGGTGTATGCATGAATTATTTGTATCATATAATTCCAGAAGAAAATGCTTTCAATGGATGCTGCTGCTGTGTTAGGATGGATTTTATTGTAAATCAAAAAGTCAATCACGCAACCATTAAATAGTTGTGAAATGCTTTCTTGAGTAGCTAGACTCATTGTCAGACTAAAACAGAATTAACGAAAGATTTAAATATTTTAAAATTACAGAAATGTTTAATTTGGTAATAGTAAGGACGTAATTTATTACTCGCATTACTTCAACTTGTTTTAACCATGAAATATCTTAAAGTGAAAAGACATGTGTTGCTGAAGTAAATGCCAATGAAATTAACTCATTCAATTTGTTATCGATTATTTGAAAAAGAAAGAAATATAACCGCATTTATTCACATTGAATTTTCTTTGTATTTGATACAAAAGTTAAATGAATTAAAATAAAAACACTCTTTTTTCTTGAAACTTGAGTAGCAGCTTTCAAGCAGGCTCAGAGGGATGGGTTGCCCCTAGAATACAAAACAGTTTGAGATCTAAGTAATGTTTAAAAAACAAATATTATGTATGATACTAAAGTTTAGAAACCCTTTAAGGATGACATTTTGAAACAGTGACTATTTATTTTTGAGGGCTTTTGAAAGCTTTCATCATACAAATCTTATAGGGAAAAAAGTGTAGTAAAAAAAGTTGTGTTTACAAGACCCAGTGTTGAGATTAGGGGCATGTTTTTATTGTTCAACATTGTTTTCGTACAAAAGTTTAACAAAAGACGAGTTGACACCGGAACTTTCATTGTTATCAGCAAAGGAAGAGGAAATATGCAAGAAAATAGAGAAAATATGTATTCAAATATGCGAGAAAAATTGGCAAAATAGGACATAAAATAGGACAAATTCTCGCCAATTTTCACGCTATTTTCATCAAAAATCGGCAAAAATCACAAACGTTTCCAAATTTTATTCAATATGCACATTCTAAAGAATATTTATTCACACATACGATGGCACACTACCATTTAATACACATATATTTTATGTATACATTACTTTGTACAGATACAAATACTTATAAAAGTTTCTGGGAAAGTATGTCCTATTTTTAGTTAAAAAATATCTAAAATATTAGCAAACATGCTAAAGTAGGTCAAAATATACACAAGAATCTCTCATGCATGCATGTCCTAGGACATAGAGAAAAAACTCCAAAACGACTTGTTTCCACATGATTCGTTCACATGTCAAAACATTTTGCGATAGGTGAAATAATAAAGAATAGGACAAATCCTAAGTTCTCTTACTCTGGTTATCAGCATCTGTATACGTGCTAATAAATTTGTAAACAATTGAATAAGTCTTATTATTTATTCATAAGAATAGTGAAGGATTACGTAGCGTACCAGCCATTGAGAAAATCTCAAACCGAATTCACAAAAAAGTACTTGAACAGTTCTGAGAAATAATTTTGCATACGTGGAGATATTAACTATTGAATATACTATTGTAAAAATACTTATTTTACAGGAGAAACCAAACAAATACTGGATGTAATTCAATGGTGACTTCCAAATATTTTCAAGTATAACTAATATCAATGCAAGAAATAGACATGACGCAACAACGGAAAATACTGCCTGGAGCGAACTTAACCCCAGAGGACCCACTTCATTCAAACTCAGCTCCAAATTTTTTGAGCTGCTTTTTATTTTCCTCTCTGTTGTCTCAACAAGCCCCCGATAGTTCCACGTGTAATTAAGCATAGCAATTGAGTTTAAATTGGTCACCAATGAAACTAACGTCAGCTTTCGGTATGTGTTTTCAATTTTGTCCAAAATTCCAGCATCAACTAGATATTTAAATTGATTCTTAAAAATTGGTTGTAAAATGCTTACCCCATTAAACATCCATATCTTTAAAGACTGAAACAATGCCTCTTCAAAAGTACGATAAATTTTGCCTTGGTAAAATGCTTGGAAAAGTGGCAAAATATTTTCATGCGCGTCCATTGCAGATATTGGATTACCTGACTTAAATACAAACAGAAACCTTCGCAAAACCTTTTTCATAGCATCATGATTTGAGCACTCAGAATAGCTAGTGTTTAAAACACACACAGGTACCTTTTTAAGTGGAATTAATAATCTTTGAATACTAATCATAACTTTATTTATTTTTAAGTGATTACGAAAATCTAGCCGCAATGATTTGTTTTCAATCGCATTCAGAAATGATTCTTCCTGGTTGGTGAATACATGAGTGTTTTTCAAAGTTTCATCAAACATTCTGTCGGCCAATAGATTTAATGAAGCATTACTCAAATCATCTACATTTTGTGGTATACGTTTTGCCTCAACACTGGCAGAGAGCAAATCAAACAAAGTCGACAAATAACTTTGCCTTAAAATAAGTCCAACCAATAACCAACCCACGAAGACCCCAAATGTTTTGTTGTTGATCCATTTATCATTAATATCACCTTGCTCAACGGTGGAAACTATTATCCACCATCGCGTCTCATTTGCTCCACTAATTCTTAAAATCTCAGAACTTATAATCGCCACAAATATGAACAAACACCACTGTGCAGCTGTAAACATTTTTGTAAGCTGAGTCAAGTCAAGATTTTGTTTTAAATCTACAGCTGATACAAAAGTTATGAATTTGTAGCCCACAATATCAGTTCCAAATCCAATGAGATAACCTTTATTGCCAGTATATGAGTTACTAGGGATGATGAAAATGCTCTGACCTTGAAAATGAAAGCATTTTTGACTAGAACAGTTCATACTCATGAACACAAGAAAAGCTAAACAGTTCTTACTTCGCGCTGAAGAAAAATGATTTTTCTTTATATTCTGCAAAATTAAGGTTCTAAATTTATCGCATTGCAAAAAATTAGAGTCGATGGAATTCGAGTGGGATTTCATGTTTGAGTTTAGACGTCTCCAGGAACGTTTTAACGAAGTAATTGTGTATATTTGTGGTTGATACGGGTAAAAAGAAATATCTGGGCATGATAGGCATGGTAACATAATCACATATTGGTATTGTTTTTGTTCGTGCTTGAACAAAATAATTATTTTAAACGGAAATTTCCATGGATCGATCGGTAGTTTGAATCCCTTCTTTTTGTATTGATTCATGACAATAAACTCGGGAATATTTGAAGGCCATTTAGGTTTTCCTTTAGCTACTTTTCCAGAATCGGGGTATATCCGAAGGAATTGCAGCCCTTCCACATCTTTAGGATGTAAAGACAGTGCGATGTGAGCAACACACACTTTGGAATATCGTTGTCTATTAAATGAGTCTATGTATAGTTTAGTTTTATTTCGATTAAACGAAAAAAACTTTTTTGGGAAATATAATGAATACAGGTTCCGTATCTGAATCATGTAACTCCAGAAGAATAAGTTAATGGACGCTGCTGGGATATCTGTTGGAGGACTTTTATCACAGGTCATGAACTCAATGACGCAATCATGAAACATTTGTTGAACGCTATTTTCATGCATGTTTTGGAGTTTATTGGTTTATCACAAAAATATAACAGTCATAACCTTAAAGGTACATAACGTTAAATCAAGTAAGGAAAAAATTAGCTTAGCCGTAGTTAATCGTTTAAGATCGCTGTTGCCAACTACTAGCTTCAAACCTTGAAAAAATATGAACTGCCTGTGAGTCTAGATAAGCATTGGACAATCTTAATTGCACTTCAACAATTAAACAATGTTATAATGTTGCATGGCATTAAATGAGCAAAAAATTGTTTGCTTGGAACATTTAACTGAACAATTATCGGCTCCTTTTTAAATGGATTTGTAATGGTATTATAACGATGCTCTTTATATCTTAGTAATTTAAGTAGACATTTTTGTGAAGGACCTAAGCTGTTTCAATAGATTAATAATTATAATGGTGCAAAAACACTGCTTGTAAGTATACTTGCACTTGTATGAGTTTGGTGTTGGTTAACAGACACAATACCAGCAATAACTATAAGAAATATCAAAAATTCTTATCATAAGTTTTAAAAGTTGGCCATCAAGTCGTTAATTTCAAGTATAATCAAACAAACTAAACCATTTGTCATAATTTTATGACAAAAGCGGCATAATAAGTGATGTACAATAAAAGATTCTGAAGGAACAAGTTGTTTTCAAATATTACATATACAATAGGTCTGAATTATTAACTCGTCATCTTAAGTGATGACTAATCTTGACATTTTAAACAATACATACATATATTCTCATTAACGTGTTTGCATGTAAAGTATGTCCTACATGTAAATTCTTATATATTTCGAGATCTACGATGCCAAAAAAACCAAGGAGGAAAAAAAACCTGGCTCATCATAAGTACATAGGTTCATGATCCATAGGCACTGCTAAAAACTTCCATGCCAATAAAAAGTATTCGTAATCTTTCTGAATAGTACTATAAATGTAACGTGCCTATTCTACGTATTCCACGTAAATAAATTTTCTATTGGTGCTTCTGAGCTTGCGGTTGGCATATCATCATTATATTTCATAAAATGCATTGCAAAACCACTGAATTTTTTTAAAAAAATTGAATTGTGTTTCGTGGTTACCCACTGTGAAAACAACAATAATACCTACTAGCAGTTTACACCCCATATTAAGAAATTAACATTTCAGTGCTTGATTATTCGCACGATTCCGTAGTCTTGATGTATGTTGACAGCGACAGGAAGTTATTGAACCAGAGGACATTTTTGACTGTGTCGTGGTGGTAATTTACTGAGCTACTAGCTTCTAAGACGTAGTTATGAGATGGACAAATACTTATAGTTAACATAATAGAAAAACTTAGTTGACAAGCAAAATGAGTGGAATAAGGACATCACAGGTTGATACGTAATACTTAATGAGACAGGTAAGATTGGTGGCCGTCATGACGCTTAATGAGTTAACAAAACATAACTAAATATGAAAACATTGAAAATTAACTTTTTGAAGATACATGATTGTTTTTGAATATGCAGCATACAATCAAAGGTAATTTTATCTAATCTAAGTAAGATTTTTCAATATCATTTTACTTCGGTTATATATTTCAATCAGCTTGTGTTCTTGGCATTTATCAGTATTTTAAAAATGCTGAGAGGTTGTAATAAAACATAGCAAAGTGAAAGCTCTTTTGTATCCTGTTCTCAAGATGCTCTTATATGTATAATCAGTTTTTCTTCAGACAGATATATTTGTAAGCTAAATAAATACTACCTACTATTTATATAAAAATTTCACGTAAAATCTTTCCTTAGCATAAACCTTTCATGGGCAGTCAAGTAAAACTTTTTTAATTTAATATAACTGCATATTTTACTATAAATGTTCTTTTATATGCTGACATTTGCAGTAAGACAAGAACATCAAAAATGTTTCCTCTAAGGTGCAAACCGTGTATCTAATGTTCAAACTTACATTTGGAATTTCCAGCATGTGATTATTATCATGTAGTCACTTATTGTATCAAGTACGAATATACAATTTCAAAGACTGTAAATATAATGGAAATATTGTGTTGTACTGATTAAACATGTCAACATATGACAGTACAAAATACTTAACAAATCCTGTGGTCTGTGGTATTATGAAAACGAGATATAAAAATCATTTCGAGCATATAACCCAATTGTAAAGCGAAGAAGTAATTCCATAAAAAGTACGCATTTACCGTCAATGCTGCCAGGAAACCAATGTCAATTGTAAACCAAACCAGACACCAAACATTTTCTAAGAGCAAGAAACGAATAAACCCAAAATTACATTGGAACAATGACAAGGAGGTTAGGTATACAGAGGTATAAAATTTGACTAAAATGAGCATTGGAAACGTAATAAAATGGATCAGAATGTCTCTAGTAAATGAGATGCTTACTTTAAATTGTAAATCGATGCTTGACCTATATCAAAGGTAATTTCTACTGAAACCGTAAAAGTTGAACTGTAAAGATTTGGGCCAGAGCATCAACAAGACTGCGGATAAATAGGTCACCGGTGACTGTAAAAAATCTCGTTTCCTCGATGGACTGACGGTATATTAGTGAATGAAAGTGAAATTGAGTTGGATGGTTCCAAGAAAAAATGGACCCGAGAAATTGTAGCTCAAGGAATTTCATGCTCATTGAAACAGGAAAAGAGATCACTGAAGGTTGAATGGGAAACTGACACTAAAATCTATTAGACCATGGCTCTGTTCCATTTCAGTATGAACGCTGCTCCTATATTTAGGGTGAAAATTCTTTGCTGGCCCTGACACACGATTTTTACACTCTACTAGATTCTATGTTTATCGCTCAAAACATTTCTTACAATATGCTACTCAAAGTTTTATGAACCAAAGTGATACATTAAATCATACCAAGCAAGTTTAAAACCCTACTTTATTAATATTGGTGTGTATTTATTCAATACTATTTTACTAGTTTCTTATGATACTTCATATTTTTATCAAATTTTTATTATACCGCTGAGACACTAATGCCATTTTATTCAAAGGTGATCGAACTAGTGTACAGCATTTAATAAAATGATGCAAAGTGTTTACAATCCTCTCCAGATTTCTAATAATTTGGTTCCTGGAATATGAATCTTACTTGAAGATGTGTAAAGTGAGATATCCATTCTTGCACAACAATACTTTGCGAGTTTTTTCTTCTATTATTTAGAATGATTGATAAATGGTGTTTAGCGTAAGTTGAATGAAAAGCGTCTAGTAATGGATATCCAAGGCGCTTGAAATATTAAAGCTACCGACAGGCAACAATGTTTGGCCTCGTATATAATACTTCATCTATTCAGCTAAAAAATCTGTAAAACGAAAGATTACATCTTCATTGGCTTGTTTTGAAAGAATGTAACAAATTAATGATCCGTTACTGACAGTTTGAAAACATGGATGTAAAAAATCCTTTTTATAATGCTGAAAACTTCATATGAAAGGTTACTGCTGAAGTGGTTCTCTTTGATGTAACCTTAGAATTAAAAATTTCCGTCAACCCACATATGAATCATTATAAAGCTTTAAGTGCATCAATGAAAGGGCTGGTTTACATTTTTGTTAGCATTCTACTATTAAAAATCATTAATCATATTTGCATTACAAAAGCCATTGTCGTTTCATATAACATGACCCATTTTATTGACTAACTTAAAATATGTGGATTGCAAGCATATTTCTTAGAAGTTTTCCTCAGTCTTGTAGCCGGAGAAATGCAAAAAGGGTTCTCATGCAGATAAAGGTAACTTAATGAAATAATTGGCTTTAGCCATGAACATAAATTTAAAAAAGATATGTATGTAGACACAAATTTTTATGCAAAGTACTTCTGGACAAGGTATGTTGTTTGTATAATGTGAGTATTATTATTATTTTTACCAAAAGTTTTCCATACCAACTTCAGTAAACAATAAATGACAGTTAAGAAACTCACGTAGATCATTTCATCCTCATTTATTTTCAAAGGTACCTCTTCCATTTTCGCTTACTATCAAAACGTATGTAATGCTCTACTTACACACATCAAAGATTACCAAAAACCACACAATTGTTTCTTATCATAGTATAATCTTTCCTTCCTTCCAGGAAATCTACAGGAAGTTTACTTTCCTCTCATGTTTTCTCTTGTGGCATTCTCCATCATTTAACAATATATGTATGATACAAAGGATAACATCTTCAAAGGGATATTCGTAATTTAAAGAAAATTTGACAATTTGTTGAAAATATGAGCTCAAGAAGTTGGTACTATAGTAGCATAAAGCATCACCGAGATGCTTTAAAAGAGCTGCGCAATCTTTCATTAGGATGTTGTCTTACAATTAAGGGTTTTACTGCTGTGGTTTTCTCATCTTTGCTGAAGATCGCCTCAACCTAAATTAGTTCATTAGTTAGAATTTTAAGTGTTTGTTTTACTTTCCCGTGTTTGCTTCGTGTCTTTCATAATAATGCCTACATTACATGAAAAGAACAACATATTTGTTAACATTTTTAATTAAAAGCAAAAGATCTGACAAAAGTACTAATGAGGAAAACCAACAATAGCATTATTATAATATTCACATGGAAGAATCTAAGGAAAAGTAGAGAAGAGGAAATCGATATTTTGCAGCTCGAAGAATACGTGATCCGTTGTGACATCAAAGTAATCCCATGTATACACCGTAACCAGCATCGCATTTGCACATGGTAAAAACACGCATATTACAGCCTACCAAATTTGTAAGTCACGCTCCTAAACTTATCGACAAACGTGAACTTAATTTATGCAAACAAATACCGTTTTTTCTGAAATCTTGGCTACCTTATGATTAATATACAGACGGATCACTTCAGAGATAATCAGTTCTGGATATATTTTTAGCTTGCAAAACACAAAAAACATGCTATAACTGAGGGCTATATGAGATAAATTGTCCTGCAAAAACTGCTGCTGTCAATTAGTCGGTGAAAGCATCACGAACTAAAATAAGAATCAGAAAAAATGCGTAGTTCTAACTTTCCTTTTCAATTTTATCTGTCATCTTTTTTTATCTTGCTACTATTTAATAATATGTTTAATATAAACATAAAAGCATTTATCTATTTATTTTAGAAGTTTCAGCAACGTAAGGAAATCAACATAACCTCGTTTTCCTGACAATGTACTGGTTGATTCATTCTGTATGCTCCTTTCTTTAGTCTGTGCATCTTAATATAGGATATTTAGAGGGACTTCTACAACTTGTTCTTTAACATTCTGAGTGGAACAAATCTAATTTTCTGTAGACAACTCACAACTTAGTATGTAGCGTCTCTCTACATAATTTGGCTAATAACTTGCATTTGTTGTATCTCAGCATCCTCCTGAATTAAATATAATCCAACAAGATCCGTCGCATCATAATATAAATAATAATCATAAATAAATATGACAAACCAGTGTTAAGCGATTGGATTTTATACTTACATCAAAACATTGCAAAATTTGAAACTGTCATGAAATTCCAAGTAAACTCAATAAACCCTTTATTGACAGATTTCTTTATGTCCATTTTCTTATTTTACTCAATGCGCATACTTTTAAATCAGACGATTTTTATGAAAAGTGCGACACGTGTGAAATATACTGCGTAGTATAGTTCTACGTTTACTATGACAATAGTATCAAAAAAATGCCCACCAAATTGGAGCCCAAGCACACGCTACATATTCCTAAAAGCGTGTGCAAAATGGTAGTGAGTTAATAAAGAAAGAAATAATGTAAAGCATTTCATTCCTTTGATGTCATTCATGAGAAATGAAAACATCCTCACAGTTGGATCCACACTAGTACTTTTGTCACAAAAAATCCATCTCATTTCACTTTTTTCTTTGTGAACGCTCGCTGCCATTAGAGAGGCAGATACTTGGATGTGAATGTAAAAGATGAAAAAAGTAATGGATGGAAACTTACTTTGTACACAAAAGAACTGTCCGTCAATCATTGATATGCATTCACAAGTGAAATGTTATGTACGTTTCCCTTAAAAGCATTACGAGAATTCCGGAGGGCATAATCTCTAGACAAAAATTCTTATACATGTCTATGTGTTGATAAATGAAACATATACAAAGCGAAAAGTGAAAGCAGAAAAGTAATTACAGCTATATAAGAGGAAAAATCCTGCGAAGTGACATCATGTCACGATCACAAGCAAACGAGAAATGTGGTTGGAAGTGTCACTAGCTTACTGACTCGTTGAAAATACCAAGACGTCATTTTATTAATCTCTTATGAAAACTGTTATAATACCTGATTCATTTTATGAAGATATTTTTGCTCATGAAATCATTGAATTGCACTTATAACCTTTCGTTGTCGTCAAAATATCTTTTTAACTTTAAATTTAGCTTTTTGAAGGTCTAAACGTTCGTTAAACTGTTAGCTCATTAATCTTGAGTGTGAGCAATACAGTAATGCATGAGAACAGCCCGCAAACTTTGCTACAGGAAGGAACGACCCTTCTTCCATACGCTATAAAAAATTTTGATACCTTCTCCCGTGACATCTCGTCACATATCTTCGTCGTTGCATTGCGAGCCATACCGCCACTACGGCTCAAAGGTTAACTTAATTGAACTATGCATCGTTGTAAACTCCATCAAAGCAGTGATTTGACTGAAGTGCGTTCTATCAACGTTATGAAAAATATTGAAAAATGTAAAACTATATATTATTAAAACATTCCTGACCATACATGTAGACATTCTACATGATTTTATCCTCTATTTACGTAGGCAGATAAAAGCCGATAAATGAACAATTATGATTTGGGAACAACAATGGGGAATCACAAAGAAAAAATACACAAAGTAGAACATCAAATGAATCCAGAAAAAGGAATGGTGTAGTATGCGTGGGGGGCTTTAAAATAGTTTCGACAAATTGGGAAAGAGTTTCATAAAAGCAAGAATAAACTGATTCGCAAACAAGACAAACATACATTATTATGGGAACTCTAATATATGTATCATACGTATTTATAGATGAATAAAACGGAAAGGTCGTATATGGAAGTACGTTTATCTTCCTGTACTATTTGTCACTTTGTGGCAAAGCAAATGCATAAATATATAATATACTCTAACACCAGTTTGGCGACAAGGTGTACCTGTGCTGTAACCGTTATGATTACAAAATGTCACTGAATAATGAAAAATCATTCAGTTCTCACTCACATTTTCACAGCATTGACATCTAAAAATAATCACGTTTTCTCAGAAAGATGCAGCGTAAAATTATTTATTATTAAGATTTGCAAGCATTGCAATAAGTATGTTATTTTCACTTTCATCGGCTGTTGAAGCTGAACTAATAATATTGAAGATGAATAAGTGTGATGCATATTGCATATAACATGTACTGTCATTCTGGCCCAGTCATATTCAATTGTTCTTTGTTGTCAAATGGCAGTCTTGTCGTCTCCGCACAGAAAATGGAAAAATCTTGTTTCATATAAATAGTCAAATACAAATATATATGAGGCTTTAAAAAAGAGGAGGCACAACGTTAAATTGCTTGAAAATATAAAAGTGATTCCTTCTAGCTACAAAACGATTTACAAACTTTGAATTTTCACTGATCGTTAAAATTAGTTATTCTTATTTGCATTTATAGTTACTTCATTATGATTATCATGCATATATGCTTAGAGTCATCCGCAGTATATATTGTTCATTCTTCCTCTATAAACCCGAATGCTGAGTACGGACCAATGATCTTGTATATTTTTACAGTATTACAGGCTATACTTTTTTATAGGAAATATAAATAACACATGACACATGCAGTTTCATCCTGTCACTTAAATCGCAAGATTTTTGACTTGTATGAATATGAGTATATGTGTGACACTGCACATTCTAAGACACAGTTATAAGTGCAACGTCAGCAAATAAACCCAAGAATCCAGTACAGACTCAGCATCTGGTACAATATTATCTGCCGTCAGGCATGGACGCTGGGTTTTAAAGCAAGTGGGCAGACCCATTAAAACCCGGGTT
>JAQIXX010004507.1:0-16075 GCA_034700605.1 Willowsia nigromaculata
CACAAGTCAAACCATTTTGCGATAGATGAAGTATTAAAGAATAGGACAATTCCTAAATTCTCGTTCTCTGGTTATTATGATTATGCATTACAATTCAGCTTAAACTGCACAACATCTCTTTTGTGTGTTGTGTCTGCAAGGCACATTTATTTATGCGTAGCAATATTATCTCTCAAATATTGCACTCGCGTACTGCACCCAAATAAAAATACTTTATAAAGTAGAAACCGTTGGGGTGGAAAAGCAGAACATAAAATTTGATTCGAAAAATCGTCTTTTCATCGCACTCCATAGAGGAATACAAATGCGTCCAAGAGAAATGCACTGAATACAACAAACACTCTGTGGTGGTGCACCGAAGAGAGGCCAAGCAAGTGGTGTGTAGTGGTATATGGTTTGTTGGCAGCAGTGATTGTATCGGTAAAATGAAATAGAAAAAAAAGGTTGAGGAAAGCCGACTCATTCACTCCAGGATGTACTCAGTCAGTCAAGATTCCAGTCACAAATCAGAAGACTTTTTTTTTGCCTTCCAGAGCTGAGGTATACCTGCTGTCTTGCTTGTCCAAACATTGCATGCATATGGATTCATGAGAAAAATGGTACAAGGCTTTCGTTTTGCTTCCACAACTAGCATTGAATAATCAAGTAATGTTTGGTGGTTCGTTGAAAGCTGAACACTTTCCATTAATGCATTATTGCAACAGCGCGCGGTTCTCCCAAGCCCAATAACCTCTCTTTGCATTCACTTTCTCTCTGGATCTCTAATAGTTTCACGTTTTTAGAATACCATTTTACTAGAGCATTATTTTGAGTTGGGCCGGAAAAAAACTTTACATTGTTATACGTGTAGACGGTTAGGAGTCTGGATGCTTTAGGGGTATTTTCTGGACCTTGTGTACCTATCCGTATATACTTTCAAATAAAACAAGGAAAAAGAACCCTCATGCGGGTAATTCCCCCTTGAAAATACATGAACAAGAAAATTTGAATGCAAGCTAGCATTCCCATCATCGATCCAAAACTTTGTCTGCTCGGTGGGATTCGGGTCGATTCACATTCGGGGTCTCCATGCTAAAGCATATATACCAAATACCAACAAAGCGTATACATATTATATGTACTTTTATGCTTACATTACATACCATTCCGATTACGAGCTCTTGATTCTTTTCATAATGCATTCTTTTTATTTAAGATTTGCAGCAGCCAGCCGTTCACGAGCCTGTCAATCCCCGTACACCCTATACCGTAATATGGCAGTTATAACAAATTTAAGATGATCTTGGTGTAAGTCGTAAGTTCATATATGCACCAATTCCTGGAAAAGGTACAAACAGATACTTTGATATTCACCCTTCGAATTCTGGACATATGTATGTGCTGTGTGTCTACGTATGTACACATTGCTATATACCTTGATTAGAGATAAATGAGGGAACTTAATCCATAATTCACGACAGTTCACATGGTCGTTTTTTCACAATAACCCATGAGGTAAATCTAAGGATGGATGCATCTGCACATACAAAACAAGCTGAGCGGTTCAAATAGACCTTTGTCTGTATTTACTAAGTCTTTGTCGACGATAAAGCTGCTAGCGCTTTCTGTGTGAATTTTAGGTACGACTGTCATCATTTTTACCCTTACTTAAGACCAACCTGGAAATGAGCACATTTATAAAGCTTCGTCAATCCATTAGAAAAAAGAGGATGGATGAATGATTATGAAAAAATGTATAAAAAGGTCTTTCAACTATACCCGCTAAAGTATCACATATTGCATGCCATGTAGTATCCAGTCAGATTTATAGACTAGTACATATATGCATGTACTGTCATACAATCTTTGAAACATAATGACAATGTTTTGGTAACTGCCCATTCACCCAGCCTTAAAGACATAATCGTTATAGCATACCAGATGCAGATAAATCACATCTTGATTTTTTACTCCTGTAGTCTCAATGCCACGCACACCACGTTATGGTACAGTGCAGCAATTATTCTGATCTTTTGCTAGTTTTCGTTTTAATTATAAACAAAATGGTGTTTACGAAATTCCAACTGTCTGTTATATTTTTTGTTTGAGATCGTAACAGTAAAAAGCATATAATCTGTTAAATAGTTCTTCGAGAAAAATAAGTACATTTGGTTAAACATCAAACAAGACGGAATGAGGAAAGTATTTCAAAAAGAAGAAGAAAACAAGAAGATATAAAGATTACATAGTCATTCATCCTTCCTGTTTCTCTCAGATCTATTAAGAACAAAGGAGCTAGTGGCTTTTGTGTAATCCCACAGACCAGAATGAAAATGAATCTATGCAAGACAGCGGAATTTCATGGATATTTCTCAGTTTTAATAGTACGAGTGTTATCACTGCGTTCCATAAAACGACTGCCACGCCAGTTCGGGTAGATAAGTTGCTGTTGTGCATTATCCTGTGTCTTACCAACTTTACAAGACAAAGGAAGGAGTCAAAAAGAAAGCAATAAAGGAAACAGTATGCATGTTGTTAACGAAGGAGTAAAATTGAGTTGAATCATCCACCAAACCAGCGTGTGATCCTTCCCCCTGCATGCATACAATTTCTTTCCTTTTGTGACAGCGTCTTTTACACAAGTATTAATGCTATCATCCTCATCATCATCTTTAAAGAAAATTGTGCTACTGGAGAAGGAAGAGAACTCGTGGTTCTTGTAATCATAACCATCATCATCATCATCACACGCATCGCTATCATCTTCCCCAGTCAAGAAAGAGCACGTTACATACATTAGCGTGTAAGTATTGCTAACACGTATCGGCATTGGTAAGAAAAAAGGGAAAGATGCCCACGTTTTCTGTATTAAAGTATGCACGTATCACCACATTATCATACATATAGTAGCAAATAGTAGGTAGTTTGTGAGTAAGTTATCTTTTTATATGGACTCCTTGTCTAATATAACATTATTTTAACACTTTCTTGATTCCCTTTTTTCCTGGACTAGCTCCACATACGATCTTAGCATGATGAAGGCTACTGATGCTGCTATGCTGCTACCACTTACTTTACTTTTGCTTTCCGGGATTTCCTCTCTCTCTCTCTCTCTTCTTGCTTTGCATCTTCTTTTCTTTCAGAAGAAAGCAGAACACATACAAGTTCTGCACTGCCGGTGCGGTGTTTCATGGTGCTGGCTGCTGCCGCTGCTGAGGTTGCTGCTGGCTGCTGACATGACTATACTACAGCTACCACTCTAATATGTTATCTTTCACTTACTCTTGATGCTTAACTACTAGTGGCACATACTCCTTCTCATACTTGTTTTACTTTAATGCTGGAATTTTCTCTATCTGGTTGTAGCATTGGAAGCACATCCATATTGTACTTTAAAAAGCAGAAGGAAAAACCATTGCTTTCTAGTCCACCACTGTACCACACTAGTCATCTTTCACACACAAAGCTTTTCCATCTTCTCATGTTAATAATGCTTGCAGAGAGAAGAATACTTGTAAAGAGTGTGCAGAGAATACAAGGAATAATGCGATTTAAGTGAAACATTATAGTTTTTATGCAAGACTCAAAAACTGATACTCTCCTACATACTCTTATTGGAATGTGTAGGGCTGTTAGAAACAGGGAAAGAAAAAGAGATGATGGGAGAAGAGACTTTTTGTATGAGAGGATAATATGGAAATTTGAGCCAACAAAATGAATATATGCATGTAAGGTTTCATATATATATCGAAACCCGAAACATGTATCACAGTATGAGTACATATTCCAAACAAGTGGAAAGAACATTTTTGGAATGATTGTATTTTATTCTCGTTCACTGACTGGGCATTGTTGTAATAATGATTGTATTGTAATACTTGCATATAATATAAGCTAAAGATCCCTGCACACTTTATAAAGATGATAATGTACATAGAGAAGAAGCAGAGTTTATGATATTTCCTTTATATTATCATACTGGAGGGGAAAGCAAAGCAGCATTTCAAACGTGTAGACAGCTATCTCCAGACAGCATCATGTGATGTGAAAGCTTTTTACCATTGCTCTCTCTGTATTAACCTTATTACAAGGAAAATACGCGACACGGAAAAAGCAAAAGGCTTGTGTGCACCCACACTGCTACTAAACTTGCCCAACTTATAAGCTCAGTCACTCTCGGACCACTTATTAAAGCAACCACTGCTGCAATAATATATACGCTCTATCTGTACAATGGGTTCCAAACAGGACAGTGTTGTGCTGTGTGGCTGGAGAGAGAAAAATGGAGAGGGGGCCCGGCGTACTTTTTACGGCTACATATATAATATTATGTGTGTTGTGTGTAGCCAAGTAGTGATATTAGCGAGTTGTTGAGAAGATCAGAGTGTGTTGAAGGCTTAAACAATTATAAGAGTAGCAGTAGACCAACAGCAGTGCATCTAGTAGTACGCTGTAGTAGTCATCATTGTAAGTAAAATAGATGTTCTTTATTGTTATAGAAAATGTGAGTAACAGTGAGTGAATGGAAGTAAAAAGTGTTGAGAAAAAATTGAGAACTTTTCTCCCCTGTTATATATGCATTTGACACGCTAATATCTAATATAATATGTAAAGCAAATGAACAAGGAAAAAATGCCTGAGTACAAGGCATTAATAATATTGCTCCATTCCAGAGTACAAAGTGGTAGCAAGACCGTAAAAATACGGAGAGAGGGAGATTTAGTGAAGCTGTGTAGTATGTTAAGTTTGGTCAGAAGCTAAAAGTGAGTAAAAAATGAATAAAAGAAAAATGCAAGTTTCATTCTTCACTGGGAAGGAAATAAAATAAACAAGGCAGCTCTTACTTGTTTGTCTGTGTGTTGTGTTTTTCTACAAAATGTGAATCTATGATGACGGTCGGTTTGGAAAAGTGAAAGCGTTGTTTAATAGCGTACTAGAGCAGTCGGAAAATGCAAGATACCGCAAGCTGAAAAGCCAGCTATTTCTGCTGTTTTCAGCAGACCCATAATATTTTTAATAGAAAATTATACTGCTAACAAAACTCCACCACTCATCACTTCTGCTATTTTTTGTGCCTTTTCTCAGTGTAATTGTAAAAAAAACCAGAGAATGAATAGATAAAACTCTATAAACATAATCATTCTTCTGCTTCGGTGAAATAATCGACCACTGCGATAATAGCCAGTATAAAAATGACCAGCCACTCTCATTCAAGAGTTAAGAAACCTTTTACTTTTACTACAGAAGGAACAACCAGAATCACCACCTCTGCCACTTCTTTGCTGGTATTTTTTCACTAACATGCTTGTTTGTAATGTTATGGTTTCTCCTTGCCTGGAAAGTCTATCGACATGCAGACTGATAGCACGACATCGTTCAAGTAAATGGGAAAAGACCGTATCATGTGTTATCATCGCACTTTTCTCAGAAAGGAACAAACAAGAGTGAAAGAGATGTGAAGTGTTGAGATATCGTAGTAGAATACTCTATATACATATATCTCTCTATATTAGTGATACATAAATACATTAACTTTACCATCCAATAAGCCACCGTCAACTCAAAATGAATGCATCCAAGCGTACCAATAAACTTTTCTTCTGGGCACACACGCACTTGTCCCTTCTCCTCTTTGAGGTTCTTGATAACTTAATACTGTAGCCACATATCAAATGTGTCACTATCATCATCCAGTGAAGAGTACCTCATGGAAAAATAACTCAAGAAGACACAGATGATATATGATTTTAAAATGAACTAATGCAAATTTCCCTAGGATAACTGCATATTGTTACATTCCTTTATGATGACAAAGTTACCTGGATAAGAGACTTACCTATTATTATGAAAGCGTATTTACAGAAATGTGTTTAGAGATGTACGGAGTAAATGTTCCCTATGAATAATCTATGCACATCGTTTAGAGCAATCTAGCAGCAATTGCTATTCATTGCACATGGTTTCGGGTGCGTGGAAAAATAGTAGTATCAATACAGAAGCCTTTGGAACTATCAGGACCATTGACAGCTCAATAATACTTGCATTATTTATGGGCTGATACTTTTTGTAGCAATGCTTGCACTCAAGAGGTTCGGTATGTATTTACTTTTTCATCGATGTTCATTGAGTTCTTCTGTGAGAAAACACGTGCAATCCGCGTTGTGAAAATATTAATGAACAAGATGTAATCGGAACGAGAGAACGGGAGAAAGGTAGAAAATGATTCGAATAAACTTTAAAAGTAGTGAGGGCCCCACAAGTTTAGACAGAGCCCATCTTCATTTATTAGCATGAATGCCATGAGAAGAAAAGATGAGCATTTTTTCGCATCCGTGTAGTAGCAACCGTTGGACCAGTAGTAGTAAACAGCAGGGATGTAGTAGCGCTAGTTCTTGTAGTGATCTTGAGCAACATCATTGTCGTCGTCGTCCTTGCAGTGGCTGCCTATTTATTGATGAGTCTCAACTGGCAAATTTTTGTTATTCTTGGTGTTGCGCTCTACTACCACCACAACCACCATTGCCACCAACGTCGTCTGGTGAAAGTGAGCTGAGTTTCGGCAACAGTGGTGAGAGCCAGTTCTTCGTATCAAGTTCTAGAGTAAGCAAGCATTGTGGCAGTGGACGATGGGTCGTTGGACTTGCTGCAAGTAGTTTGCCGGGTTGTGCTGTTGCTGGTGGTCGTCGTAGCCGTTGTTGTTGTGGTGGTTCGCTCCTTCATGATTCTTATCCTACTCTAATTGTTCAGTGTTACTTTCATACCAAAGCTGGCAATGCCTTTGGAAATTTCTTGACTGATTACTATGTTGAGAAAAATAAGGGGCAGTTTTGGGAGGAATTTTACGTTCCGTGTGGTAAACATGAACATGACAGTAAATTTAAACTTGGAAAAAACTGGAGTGAAAGCAATGCTAAAGAATTAAGCAGGGTTGGTAAAAGCAGTAATTACGTTCTATTGGCGTCATTCATATTAACCAAACTTTCAATAGTTTACTTGGAGGTGTGCATTTTGGCAGCTTTGATAGCAGTCATATATACAGTGAGTTATTGCAAGAGTGAAAGTGAGACATTATGGAAACCGTTATGGAAAAATAGTTTACCGGACTATGGGGGAAATTTTGTGTATGGACTAAATAATTTTCATGAGCAGCTTAAGCTTACGTCAGTTGATAACACTGTGTTTCTAGCTGGACTAAACTTTTCACTTTCACCGTTTCCGGTGTGGACTTTAGCTAAAAGTAAGAAAGTTGACGCAGACCGGAGAAAAGTTTTCGATAGGAAGTGGAAGAGGAATGGTTATAGTGCAACAACAACTACTCCTTCTGCTACTGCTGATGCTGGTGTTGTTGTTGTTGGCCAAGAAGGACAATGCCGTCCAAGTGCGGGATTCCGAGAGATTGGAGTAAATCAGAGCAGCTGAGTGTGAGTGAAAAGCAGAGTGTCAAATCAGGTTCGGCATCTGCCTCAGCTCGCTACATAAACTCAGTGTCAGATCTCTATGCGACAGATGAGATTGACGCGCTCCTCGACGAGATTCGCGATTTAGAACCTGTCAGTGTTCACACAGATGACTTGCAAGACTTTGAGATCGACGGCTCCGTGTCTCGGCTGCCATACGAATACGATATGACCTGTGACTCTCGCACTTCCGTCCACTCTTGGGATTCACATGCCCTTTACCACAACAACGCAGTCAGTGTTCTCTCACATGATCATCGTGTCATTTTTTTATTAAAAAATACTATGCTATAACTTTTTAACCCAAACTGATTTCTTTCATGCATATAAACAGTTCTGAGTTTGCATAATATATTGATTCTTTTAGTTTCAACTTACTTCAGATTTTGTAGACTGGTTATGATAGGATTTTTTTCATGTAAAGTAGTGGTTTTGAATAATAACGGTACAGTAACACATTCTTAAGTTTCACATAACAAACTTTTTTTCTTAGATCCATTTGCCTGTATAAGGAGAGAACTAACCCTAGATTTTGCTTTCTCCATCATTATCATACTTCATAATTTACAATTTTATTCATTTGCAATATACATTCTAACAATGAGAATTGACCGTGTTGTGAACATTTTTGGTTATGTATTTTATCAATAATGCTAGTCTTAACAAGTAGACAGAGTTCCAAAGTTTTTTAATCGATGTAATCCAAAATACTTTAGGCTGGAAATGTCGATGCAGTGCCAAAAGAACTAACTTTGCATATAAATACACTGTAGCAGTTGTCGTTGTCGCCGAAGAAAACTCCAGTGAAAGTACAATTTAATTAGCATTTTGAGCGTGTATATAATCATAATTGTAATAATACTGCAATTAACAACTCTATTTCCACTACTAGTTTTACAACAGCCACTTTTACAACTACTTTACTACATACTACTACCGCAGTTAATAAAGCTACTACTACAACTTCTCTAGTAGTACGTGTACTTTCAATTCCTGTAGTGTCAGTAGGCTATGATGGTAATATTATAAGCAAGTTTGTTCCTATTTTTTCATAGTATTTTCCGATACCACTCTATTCAGCAGTACACCCTTTCCTTTTGTCGTATTTAATTTGCCATTTACCTTATTACCTCGTATGATATTAGACACCACAACGTAATAATGCCTCTTCTACATATTTTATAGGCAACGGCTTTTGTTACGTCCGTTCTAATTACTAATTACCAATTATGAGTACCACGCTTTCTCTGTTTCCTCGCTTCCTCTTTCTCCTGTTCGTTTATGTATTCCCCCACCATCTTTCCCTGCTATGACGAGGACACTAATGCTAATTAGTTTAGCACCTAATTGAGCTTTATGAATGACATACCAAAAAGTGTTTATTAAGGAGATCGTGTACTATAATGTCATAACTTTTTCTATATGAAACGCTTTACATGATCTTGTTATTTCTTTTGCTACAATGCATGGAATGATACTTCAGTAGGGCATCGTTTTATTTTATACTGGCATGTTGTTTTGTTTATCAGATTTTCCTATTAATGAATGTTTACCTTATTGTAATGCAGTTTTTCCAATGTTTTATTATTGTCATACGTTTTTACGAAAGTAATTATATCTTTCACTATTCACTGTTATCTACTACCATTTAAATGAGTTAATATTTACAGATGGAGGATCCCGGACCTCGAATTGGAGGACCCGTTTCCCTATATTGTGATACAAGCCACTTGAAGACGCCAATTGGAATACTTAGAATTGTGTTCCTGGTGAGAAGAAACTTGATTCATTGATAATACTTGTGTTTGTTTTTACACGAAATTGTTCTCCAGATTAAATGTTTACTTTCACCCAGCAAAACTTTTGTTTCTACAATACTTGAGAAGATATTCTTTGTTGCTTGCGCAATGCCCTCATTATAAACTCAAGTGAGCTCAGAAGGTTGTCAATTCCTGCATTCAATTGTACATGCTTAAAAAAGTAAAGAAAATATAAGGCTATAGATAAACTTGTTGTCTCTCCCTTTTTCGAAGGATATGCTTTCCTGTCTATTCAAATTGTTGTTTTTACACTTATGTAAGAAACAAGAAAATGGCTAGAAGTTATTTTCCGTTTTCATATTTCAAGAGAGCACGATAAGTTGGAGCAATCAGAAAACCAATGTTGTTTCCTGTTTCCCTCTCCTGCGGCAAAATATATTGCAGTAATACAAGAAGACACGCTGAAACTCCTGCCTAATAATAATGCAAACTGACGGGAAGGGTTAAAAATGGAAGAAGAAAATAAAAACCTTTTGCAATGAAATCGATATAAAGACTCTTTAGGGAAAAAGCAGATGTTTATGATTACATTTGATCCCACAATTTTTCTCCCGTTTTTCTTTTATACATTTCAGTACAAGTAAGCTCTTCAGCTCAAGTAATACTGCCTAAAGGATTTTACGAATGTTTTGTAGTGTTGCTTGGTTGTATATAAGCACGTTGCAGCATAACCAAGAGAAGTTGAGGTGAAAAGTGTTGGGAAACCTGAGTGAGATCCGAGTATCATGAATATTTTGGTCAGGGGACTGGGATTTATAACAAGTTTCTCAAAACTGTGTATACATACCTATACATAACCTATCTCAGCTCATACAGTCGTATTGTCAGAAAATTGAAAAGGTAAAACTTAATTCAAACTCGTTCTGACAATCTTGAGACTTGTGCAAAAGGATCAATTTTCTCTTTATGTTTCGGTTTCGTATTTTCCCTTTGTCTTTTTTTACGTCAATGACTCAAGATTTTGGCTTTTACTTATAAGTTGATCCTATCACAGAGGTATATTTTACTATTAGACGTGCATTGATCCCCTTTCCAATAAATATCGTGCCTTGGTACCATTTTTGAGGATTATTTTTTAAATATGTGAAAATAACTTTTTTCTTGTCGTTATGAAATAAAATAGGATTCGTAATTGAAACTATCAAGCAAAAAAATCAAGGTTTTCTTGTAGCTCTAAATCGTTTTTACCATGCTTCCGGTTTCTCCAAACTTTTCTTTTCCCCTATTATTTACTTTCCCCATTCTCTAGTCGCTTGCGGAGATTGTTCTCACTTGAAATGGTTAAGTAATAATGGCTATTATTAAGTATATAGGAGATAGAGCAAAAAATAACATAATATAGTGAAAGCATAATATTATGGAGTCATGCAAAATGTTAGCGGTGACGGGTGTAATGTCACACGCGAGGAACATTACATTAGATATTCAGCTGCCTAGTGGTTTAATTTTTTTCCTTCAACCATTTCTATCTCTATACAATCCAGTTTCGTTTCAACTTTGCAAGTAGCACAACTACAACCTCCACAAAAAAAGAGGAAATACGATGTTCTCAGCTTTCCTATGGGAAAACTTACTTTACCTTCTTTCAGGATTACACGGTGCATCATTCCTAATTGACTGGCATACGAACTCACGTCGCCCACTCAGAAATTCACTGTTCATTTTCTGTACCCTCGACAAGGATAGGGATGCATATAATGCTACACGTTTTTATGTCCGACGTTTTGATAATCGTGTACACCATTCCTAATTATACTGTAGTCATAAAATAGATTGTTTTTACATAATGCTCTCGTAATACCTGTTGTAAAGAAAGCATTCCTAATTCTTCTGTTCAGACAATGTTAACTAATGAGGGGAAACGAGCGTATGTTTACATGCAAAAAAGCTGTACTCAACGAGATCGCATTTTGTTCAGCAACAAGAATCCTTTTCGTTCTCCATGTTCACCAAAAGGAATAAATAATTAATGCTGGAAGACTCCGTATGTGTGTACACGGGCATTTTTAGTATGGGTCTAATTTAATTTTTCAGGTGGCTTCCGCAGTCAGCCTTTGCTGTTTGTGCTACGCTGGTACAGCAAAATACGGGCTGTTTATGCTGCCTTACGTGGGCCGACTACGACTCATGCTCTTCATCATCTTATTCAGCTGTCTTGTCACTGCTCTACTACTCTTCCTTGACATATCTCTTTTGTACCACGCCTTCCCGATTCACTATCACAAATGGGTAAGTGTTGTATTTTTTATTAGTTAACTTGCTACACAGAAACTCATACGCTACAGCTGCAGTCTTATCTGTCCGATTATTTTTACGGAGTAAATTTTATGTACTCTATTTTTGGTGATGTGAAGAAACGAAAGTCATAAAACTTATTTTTAGCACGATGCATATTATAATGCTACCCATTCTTTTCTTATATGGATAGGGAGTTGCATGAGGACAGTTAAAATTGCGAAATAAAAATGACGACGAATATACTATTTTGAAATGAGCCGTATACGCCCATAGAGAAAGTTTGTCTATCTGTGATGAAAGTAATGATACACATCAATATCAATTAATAGCTATTGTACCTCCTCGGTGGCTCAATTGGAGGTGACATTTCTGACACCGAGAGTATAAAAAGTATGAAATAAATTGAGAACATACTCATGCAACTTCAGCCATATAGCGTGTTTTAATCAAACTAATTGCCCTCGTATACGCAACAGAGACAGCAAATAGTTTACGACATTTTTATTTGAACATCTCTGGAGGATTAAATTTCATACATGAATGCATGATCACTAAGATTGATTCAGAATGAATAATACGTTTCAGAATGAGTTTAATTGATTAGTAGGCTCTGCATGTAATTTCATTATATTCAGATTACTAGTCAAATAGCAATACAGAACACGCATTTTGGTAGCGTTAAAAATTTCTACGATAAACCTGTCCATCAGTCCTTCCTCAAGAAAAATCATTTCTGTAAAATTTACGCTGCTTTATTTCATAGAGTGTCTGGAAACGATCTACTGCTTTCTCTTTCATGCATATGCATAAGAACGATTTTTGTTTGTGATTTTTGCAGGTGATTGGAATCTATGTAATGCAGTTTGCAGGATACTGTGGAGCCTCAGCTCTGATGGTGAGCCTAGTTCAAATTTATGCTGAAAGCTTCCTATGGATTGCCAAAGTCACGCGAGATCAACTCATCGCGGCCAGTGTAAGTTTCTGATGAAAAAGTAGTTTATTACATTTCTCTAATATTGCTTCTTACTCATTCTAAAATGAAAACCCGAACGAAGTAGGCAAACCAGGTTTAAGCCAAGCATTATAAAATATATATGATGCACATAATAAAAACGAAATAGGATCTCATTCACAAGTTATATAAAAAGCTTTGCACAACGTTTACTTAAAATATTTTCAAAACAAGGAACAAATAACCGTTGACCAGTAGAGGGGATTATAACAATATCCCATCTATAAATGCCCGTCAATATGACAATGAATAGGATTCCAACATACGGAAAGTAATTGACATGTGAATACCTATTGATAAAGGTAAACCCATGTGTGTATTGGTTATGTTTCTGCTAAAGCTCACATGTACTTTCTCTTCCATTGAATTGCATAATGTTTTTCCATTAAATATATTATGTACAAATGTAACATTACATATGGATAATAATAATAATACCCGAGCGTGCTTTCCACAGATCCACCCATGCAAAACATTTTTTCTTTGCGTTATAAACTGATTTTTATCGAGCATAACAAGCAGAAACATGTGCCCCCTGTCTCAATCACGAATGAGGGAGTTAACAAAAGAAAGCAGAAATCAGAAAAGCAAGTTTACAATAACGTAAACATGGTAAAAATACTTTTATGTTAATAGAGTAGATAAAGTAGAATAAAGCAGCGCTACGTTTTTCCTTTGGTGTATTCCAAACAAAGCCATCTTTCCTTTGGAATTCCCACATGGGGAATTGAAAATTGAATGATTGATTTCTCGATTCTTCATAAGACGAGCAAAGTAGAAATGCATTATCAAACGACCTAGTGTATGACCTTTGAGACGCGATATTGAGCTTTGACCGAGCACACACTATTTCATCTTGTTATAGGAAAAACATATTTTATACATTACGTGTTCGTTGGCAAATACAAAGCAGGAGTAAATGTTTTCGACATGGAAAATATGCAGGAAGAATTTAGCCGTTGATTCTGTAGTATAAAGTACCACGGGAATTCAGCGGATTTACTTCTTGCCCAAAAGAAGCGCGGGTGACGCAATCCATGTTTACAAGTGAAATCGTAAGAATAGAGGATTTAATACATGGAATTCCTTTACCGTGGTTATTTAAAAGAGATGTTGCATTGTTGCTTCATGTACCTTTTTATTCTCATTCCCATTCACTTTTCTCCTCTTCGTTTCTCTGCCTTTCTCCTTTAACATACAGGTATTCTTTGAAAAAGAAAGCCAGAGCAAAGTTTTAGGTTTATGGTCAGCTTTCACCTCGACTGGTCGTCGGAGATAAAGACATGTGTAGTGTTATACGTGTGCACTTTCACCTTTTCACTTCATTAGTTCTAAATATTGAATGCTGCTTGATTCCTTCCTATTCTTAATGTATTTTTGTAAGATAGGAATTGTTTGTTCAATACTTCAACGAAGAAACGAACCCGCATGCTTCCACCCCTACGAGTTTTCCAAAATACACGCGTGCATAACATAAATGCTGTAGTGTTATAATGCTGCCGGCAAACGACTGCCTTCAATAGAGGTAATATTGCATGAATTCCTCTCTTTCATGATGATGAGACCGAGTAAGAGTAAACGAATTAAGTGCGTACTCTCTTCGACTAGTGATATCTTCCGCCCTTTTAGGACTCATGAATATTGCATAAAAATATGGAGAAAGCGTTATTTGTGTTTTGTTACACATGCTCATCATTTCTACCGTTGGGTTTATACTTTAGCTGTTCACGTTCCTTCAATATTTACCGACATGTATAAGTTGGCATATATATTTGTGAAAGCTTTAGATACTTCATGACAGAGCTGAAATGTTGATTATTAAAGCTTTTTTATTCGGAAGATTAAATGTACTTATCATTTATTAGTGTCCTCCAGAGCTTGACATCGACGTTAGTAGTGTTAGTTTTTAAGGAGTCATGTTTTGCAAAAGTTGTATAATGAAGATAACCTCCTCAACTTTTACCTTTCACGTAAGTTTCCAGATGTTTCTAAAATACTACCCGAGCTAAAACATGAGCGAAACAGTATGATTCTTTGGGGGCTCACAGTGCTCTTTTTAAAATGAAATAACGGACAGAAGGATTATATGAACTGAAACGTACCTCTTTTACGATTTTTTCCTCTTAGAATATCCTCAGGTCGTGCGCAATGAATTGACAAGGGAATACCGAGAGTAGACATCCATTATTATCATGTTGTAGGCATACGAATGCTTTACTTTGTAGCTTTCGTGTTATACCCTGGCCACTGGTTTTACTTTTGGGTCTCTAAATAGAAATATGTAGCAGCTACATTATATCATGCATTTGAAAAAGCTTTGGCAGTTGCGTTTGTCCGTACAGGCTGATATCTCTGGGAATTGTAAGAACAAATCATTGTTGGCCTGATATCTACTTAAGTGTTCTTTTTCAAAAGTTCTGTTTGAAATTAATAATAGGTATGCTGTTTCAATGTTTTACAGAGCTGAACCTCAATCTTAGAAAAGTATATGAGATTAAAATTATTTAGCTGTGCCTATAAGTTTTTGAAACAACAAAGAAAATTCGATTTTCTTTATCAACCAATACATACCAAAAGATTTTCTATCCCTATCAAAGAATGAACAGAATAACAGAAATCTTTTAAGATTTATTTTATTCAATAAAACACTGGGTTTGTACCCCAATTATATAACTCAGCTTTGCTTGTCAGGTTTATGTGAATAACTGTAAATTTAGAAATGTACTATTTCCGAGTGTTGAAGGGCTCTAGATACTGGGTGGAGGTTGTAGAGGTAGAACTTGGCTTTTCATGGTAGCTGCCAGTTTGTTTTTCGTGACGCAATGTAAATCTAGGATAACGCTTACATTCTCTTTATTTCACAATACTCAAGACAGCTATGGATAAAGCATAAGTGAAAGACATGTTTATTGGTCTCCTTTCCTAGTTTGTTATTTAGCGGGAGGAAAGAGGAAAGAGTTAGTATTAGTAGCAACTCGAAACAAAACCCAGTAGAGTCACAATATTTGAGGTACCTTGTGTTGAGGTAATCCCAAAGACAGCAATTCGCTTGAAAGCCAAAGTCAGAGCAAATTGCTCTAATTTCCCTTTGCTTTCTCTAGCTCCCTTGCTTACAAAATGTGGTGAGAATCCCTGTTCTTTTTTCTCATTTCCGTCTTCAAATATGGGTATGAACCTTTCAAACTTAAATCTAAGTGGTAGGCGAAATAGTTACTCTTGAAAGCACATGCATAATAACGTACTACAAGCCATGCCACGATGTATGGTACCCTTTGATTCAGTATATATGCCTGTTTTTGTCCGTTAGTCCGTTGTATCTTCCAGGTCGGTTTATCACGTAAGATTTCTAACGCCGAATTATGGTAGAATCATAGGAATATCAGTTGTATCATGGAACTGATATTCCTATGAAAATTGAAAAATTGACTTCTATTAAAAAATTATATTATCTGTTTCTTTAATGATTTCTTCTGATAAGCTCCGATATCACGTTTAACGGTGCAGTTCATATGTGTAACCTTATTTGATGGCAATGGAAGCTTTCGCCGTAACCAAGTAAAGTACAATTA
>JAQIXX010004508.1:0-16074 GCA_034700605.1 Willowsia nigromaculata
GCACAGTACCGGATGCATTTTCATCTTCGACGTTCCCAACTCACAGCCTCTTGAACCACGGCTCTGTATGAATTCTCGAGTGAGCCCTGGAAAGACTGTAGTAAGTGCGGGAGCCCGTTTCGGCTCTGCCATTTGCAATCTTGGTGACATCAATTTTGATGGGAAGGAAGATTTTGCAGTAAGCGCTCCGTACAATAATGACGGTAAAGGAACAGTATTCATTTACTTTGGTGGAAATCCAATCTCTGAGAAGCCTGCACAAGTGATTCATGGAAAATCGCTGGAAATTCCAAATTTACATGGGTTTGGAACATATTTGCTCAGTGGGAAGCATGTGGACATTGACAATAATGGCACCCCTGATTTGATCATTGCACCATTTGAATCTCGTCATGTAGTTGCGCTTAGAACCCGTCCCGTCGCAAAAGCTTCTATCAGAATAAGTTTTCATACCGCAGGTAGCACTGATAATCGTCGAGAAATTTCAAACTACTTCCAGTTGAATTGGGATTCCGTGTTAGAGTCTGCATTAAGTTCGCATTTTCTATCAGCTTGCCTTCTGAAATATATCTAGGTATTTACAGTACATAAACGCATAAATATTATGCAAAATATTTGACTTTTCATCTCGGCCGTCGCCTATGGTCTTATTGTTTGCTCGTTTCAGATTCATGGCTGAATTTTGAATTGGACAGAATTGAGAAACGAATAAGCTTTTACGATGTGAAAGATCAACTGAGATATTCACTACCATCCGCTCAGGAGCATTGTGTAAATAAAAACTTAAAGGTGGTCAAAGACATTTCCCACAGCAATAATAAAAATTCTATCATGGTTCGTGTTCAGCTCGAATACAATAAAACGAAACTTTCAAATTGGCAAAACGTACAACATGCCAGCATGAAACTTAAAAGCTTTCACTCAAATCAACAAGACCAAAACTACATGAATGTATATCGTAAATTCAACAAGTTTCTACCAGCAATTGTCGCTCAGAGTCAGTTAGGGCATTTGGAAATTGCCAATGATTACTGTATGGCCGATCATAAACCTGAATGTGATCCTAGATTGGATTTGAATTTCGAGATGTTTTATGAAAACGTAGATGGAATAAGCAAAGAAACATGGACTAGTGGTAAAAACTTGGTGATTGGCCAGCTAGACAAATTAGTAATTTCGATCAAATTATCTAACAGGAAGGAAACTGCATATCGACCAACAGTTCGGGTTAGCTTTGGAATTAGTAAAAACTACGAGTTCAATCCTGACGTGTTAATTGTGAATTGGAAAGAACTCCTGGACAGCCTGGTGAATGCAGTGCTCCACTACAAGGGGAACCGCGTGGACAAGGAGAATTTCAAATTAGTAAACCTCTAAATTGTGTTCGGTCCTTACACGTTGGTAAAGAAAGTAAATACGAGTTCGTGATTGGGAATCTGAGACACTTGAAACTGAGGGGAAAAGAGGTCAATGGGACTTTGACATTAAAAATAGATGCATTTCCGGGTGGTCATGAAAGTACAAAGAAAGTATCAAAATCTGGATTTTTGCCTTTATTGGGGGACTTGATCATCAATGTGGAGACCAGTGCTCCTTCCTCGGGGCAATCTAAGATTGATCCAAAAAGGACTTTGGTGGGCTTAACACAATTTTTTATAGCAAAAAATTCAGGCTACTCTGAAACAGATTTCAACACAGTAAAGGCGGAAATACTGGTTCCTAGCTATGTCAACGTAAAAGGAGGTTATAGTGGTCAAGTTGTTGGACTTGTCAATCCTTCCTCTACCGTAAGACTTTTTAAATTTCTTTCTATAAAACTTAAATTACGTGTGACACAGCTAATTATTGTCATGTAATGATTCTTAACACCAAAGGACGTGCTCTGCAATCTAGGGGATAATAATTTTTTCGAACTCCCAAACTCAAAGTCAGGAGAAAATCATAAATCACTAATGGGAAATACAGGAGCCATTGTAAACAATTTCACAAGAAGCACGCGTAGCTCTCCAGCAAAAAATGTGCCATTGACTTCATTGTCGTTGCTGTTAAATGCAGATAGATTCATAGCCATGTCTGGATGTAAACCAGATAGCAAGACGTTTCCAGCAGCATCATGTCAAAAAACTGAATGCAGCATGAACTTATTATCTAAAGGGTCCCGAGAAATCAAACTGCAGATGTATCTTCTTCCAAAAGCAATGGGTAAACTCCAAAATTCGAGATATTAACTATTAAACCAAGACAAAGGCTCATACATAAATCAGGAATTCATTATTGCAGAAAAACTCGTTTCCATAAAATCCAAAGGTATTCGCATAGAAACATCAATTTCTGTCTTCTACCTTGACAAGAAAATCAGTGAAAAAATAGGAAGCATACAGCTAGAGTTCGTCGAGGAAAAATTTGTTCCTGCATGGATTTTTATTGCTTCAGGCGGAAGTGGAGCACTTGTCTTCCTCTTGATCACACTTGCTCTTTTCAAATGTGGTTTCTTCCGACGGAAAACGAAAGAGAAACTGACAAAGCTCAAAAGACAAACCATGCATCATACAGATGAATCAGCCCCACTTAATGCAGAATATAATTACGAAGATGAATGAATGATAAATTCGTAAGGTAAATAATACACAGATAATTATGCATGCTTCTTAACTTTTTTGAAGGTAATTGGCAAGTTACTTTATTTAAAACAAAATTTTGAGAATCAAAAAAAGTTGAAATAAAACCATAGTAATATTTAGATAACAAAGAAGAATTGAGTTGAGAAAGATATGCTTATGCAAAACAAAGCTCCATTCCAGAATGAAATAAATTTTAGTGTGAAAAATTCATAATTTTAAGATCAAAGTCAATTAAGCTTGGCGAGGTCGAACGATGAACCTAACTTGGTTGTTGTTTCCTTGACCCAAAATGTTTGTGATAACGAGATCGCTGGAAGCATCGCTTGAAATGGCATTGTGACCGTAGTATGGATTGTCCACGAAAAGAAGAATGGAGCTTCCACTGGAACTCTTGTAAACAACTTTGCAGGTCACCCCAGACATGAAACCGTTGCTCTCCTGTCCGTAAACGGTTGATTCATGAGCTTTCAGGTCACCCATTGGAAGAAGTCCAGTTGAGAATCCACCCCAATTGCATTTACTCTCGTGTAGAGTGAAATCGAGACCTGAGGCATTCTCGATAATAACGTCGGATGACCTTGCGGCTCTGTCGGATCCGAAAATTTCGCCCTTCAAGCGCGCCAGAGCAGTATCACGGAATGGAGCGGCGATGGCATTTGCTTGCTCGATCAGGGCAGCAATTGCTTCAGGGCTCAGTTTCTGAAAAAATACACAAATAACTCTTTTTATAAACCTCGCTTACTGCATAAACGTTAAAAATTTTCAGCTTTTTAAATCTTAGACTGACCGCTTGCGAAATAGCAAGAGCAGAACAAAGTATGAGGAGTGTGGCTAATTTCATTTTGAAGAAATTTGGGTTGTCGAAAGTCGAAAAATTGTCGCTCAATGTGACTGCCAACCGCTCAAGAAACAGATTTAAATTGGTAATGGCTTCTTTGGCCAAAGCTGAACTTCTTTTATACACATTTATAACTGACCTGCCATGTCTAGATCTTCAAGTCATTTGTAAGCTTATAGCTAGTTAGCATGTTAAAAAATAATGCTGCTGTTTCTCCGATAAACTTAATTATCCATACAGGCTAATCACTGATTACAGACCCACCTACTAATGTACTGGTTGTGTAACTGATACCGCGTATTTGTATGCTCAGTTTCAGTCTGCCCAAGTTCTGTTCTGTTAAAAAGTCAAAAGATTCATAAATATAGGTGCCAATAGTAAATGTCAAATGTGTGTTTTTATTTTCCATTCCATTTTGTCATTTTTCTTCTAGAAGAGTCGAGAGTTTTGGCAATTAATATTTAAATTTTTAATCTTGCATCGAAACTCACATCATGCATAGAGCCCATTCACAATCTGGCATAAAAGCTCCAGTATAATTTGGATTTGGAACGTTGGGGCAACTTGAAAAACTAACAAACTATGTTACAGTAGTGACTAGTGACATTTGACATTTGACTCATCTAAAACTCCAGACATTTTTGAATTTTCACCATGGATTTTTAATCCATTAGAGCCAAGAAAAAACTTGTAAAAAGTAAAAGAGTGTAATGGTAAATTCAATTAAGACCTAATATCTTACACGTTATAATAAGACAACAGTGAAAGAAAAACCATGATACTTTCAATCTTATCACCGCCATTAACATTGCGTTATAAAGTGTGATCTGGTAATATCCAGACCTTTTAAACTTTCCTACATACCTATATGCTTACATGAATTTGTATAATGTAATCAGAACCTGTGTATTTTTCCTCTCAATTAAATCCTGACGAAACAGACATTAAAAACGACATGGTAAGGTACCGAAGAATACAAAGTAACATTAATCAAGCCGTTATTTTTGATAGCGCTAGAAAATTACCTCGGTTGATAGATTATTGAGTTAATTACACTTTACTGTCAAGTAGTTTTCAAATATGAGTTTTCTTGGTCCTTTTCAACGATTGAAATGAAGTGGGTTTTGGCAAATACACCAAACGCGAACGCACTAATTGTAAGTGGAGCTGGTATGCACTTGAGCATCCCATATTTCGGTTATTTGAATCATCAGTTCCTGCTTTATAATGTAATTAGTAAATCGCTACTAATGAGTTATAATTGATCTCAATTTATAGTAATTTTTTTCATTCCATTAAATACATTTTTGCTTTTTAATACAAAATAGAAATACTAATACATAACACAATCATAACAGCGGTCACATAACATCAACACAATGTTATAGTCACATTAAGCATAAAAGTATATAATTAAATATTTTGATACATCAAAATAAATCTAGTCTATACAATCTTATTATTTGACCGACTCATAATCATTCTCTGATTCCTCTGGAATAGTGGGCTCCGTAGGCACAAATTCCGGAGGATCTGTAACATCTGAAAATGGGGAAGTTGCAATGGAGCCATTACGATGTTCATGTCCGTCATTATCGTCATTTTCCTGTTGCTCATCATCTTTATTTTTCTGATCCGCAGTATCTTGATTCTGCTTTGTCATCAGTTCTTCCATTTCTTCAGCTGAAGCGCCATCACCACCGTCCACCACATCTCCATTTTCTCCCCGTTTAGGATGCTTCTCCTCAAAACAACCACACTGAAAATATGAAATTAAAATAGTATGATTAACTTATTATCACCCAAAGAGTGTTTTAAACATTGGCAAATAGTATTCATTATTAGATTTAACTTACTGCATATAAGCAAAATCCGACACATAAAAAGATCAGGATTCCAATGACCACTGCCAAAATATAAATCCATTTTGACACAGGCTTGTAGCCCTCTTTCTCAATCAGTGTGATTGCTGTCGCTTCATCCGGTTTATTTGGCTTTGGTTGAATGTCTTTTATTACCGATGAAAGTATCAATGTTCCTTGGCTCTCAACTTGAATGGACGACACCTTGTGATCTTTCATCAATTTTCTGATATCATCTGAAGCGATATCTATCACAAAAGTGACAACTTCTGTGGTTCCCGGATGGAAAACGGAAGTTGTTTTACACTCCACCTCCATGCACGCGACAAATGGAGATCCGCAGTGAAGCATGAGTCGTTCGTTTTCAATGAAAGATAAATTTGAACCTCGACTCACATCCTTCTCCTTTGGCAATAGTCCCCCAATACCAGCCGCATCAAAATCTGGGTCTTCAGAATCTACGTCAAGGTCATCGGAGCTCAATGCATCATCACTTTTAGAGAAATGGCCCTTTATCGTCCTACAAGCCAACCCAGTGCCTTTCTCCCCCTCATTTATTTTCACTCCACGAACATTCACAAGGGTTCCTTCATTTTCCGTGGTGAGATTAACCGGAAGTTGAAACACAGCTATTAAATCTCGCACAGGACTAGGCCCTTCCATGCTAACCTCAAAAACGTGAGTAAACACAACGTATTTTGCGAGAGTGTCCATGTTGAACACTTCAAAACGCCGGGATGCTTCAATGTATGGATCTGCTTGGTACGAAAGTGGTAGGATTACGGATTGTGAAACGGGTGAAGCCATTTCGGAGACGGTGAGTGCTGTCACGTTCCAAAACAGTTCAGTATGCATGCGCCCACTCTCTGTCGCCACCAAGGACGTCATATCAAATTCCAGTGATACATTCTGGGTCTGTCCTTTCTCCAAAAGTTTGCCAAATGAACATTTATACGTAATTTCAGGACTAAGTGTGAAATCAGTTTGAAAGCAGTCCGCCGGGATCTTTTTCAACTTTAGCTCCTCATTCCACGCCACTAGCACGGAAGGTTGCATAGCAGTTTCGTTCCTATTTCCTAGCTGGATCATCATGGAAATGGAGGGGGAGGATCCAACCAAAAATCTTCCAGATGAAAGATCAGCATCTTTGAAGTCAATTTGCAAAAAGAGGTCCGACTGGCAGCGGTCATCATCTCCACAGGGTACTGCCAATGGTAACTGTAACATGAAGGTTGTTGGTTTTCCTGTATTGATGAGGGGGCACGTTTTGCAGAAATCAGAGAATTTGGCACCATCAGTGTACATGTCTTCACTATTTCGTGGGATATTCATTCTCCTTGACTTTACGATAGTCTGTTCTTGAGGGATGCTAATGATCTGCCTAAACATCACAGGAACTCCAGCAGATTCTAAGGCTTCCGTTACAACGGCATGAAATTTGGTGCAGATTTCCCCATCCGATTTTCGTACTGTTTGAGTGTACTCAATCATACTGCTTGGAGGTTTCCCAAAGTCTTTCTCTTGGACAATTTTGACTCTTTCAGGCATAAAATCGGAATCAGCGCGCAATATAACGTTTAGCTGGACTGTGGAGGGAATGTAGTCGCCTGCGATAGATACGCAGGATTCAATCTTGAATGTGTCAGTGGTCAATGGAAGCTTGCTCAAAGATGATTTGACCACACCATAAACAGTGACAATTGGTTTGGAACGAAGGACAACCACTTGGGACGAGTTAAAAGAGCCGATAGCAATGTCATTGAAGCCATTATTGTCAATATCTTCATTTCCGGTTAAACTGAATCCGAATCCCCGAAGGCCGGTATCGATTCGCTTGCCAAGAATGATCTGACTGTGTGAGATGATATTACCTTCTTTGTTGCCGAAATATATGTAAACTACGCCAGTAGTATCCTCAAAGGGGGCAGATACAGCAAAGTCATTGTACCCATCTCTATTCAAGTCACCAAGGGATGCCATCGCGGTACCAAAATGTGACCATGGACGATTTCCACCTTTCAAATGTCTCGGATGTTGCTCCAGTAACCCTCGACCTCCATTACGGCTATAGTGAATAAAAACAGCACCTTCATCTCCGTATCCACCAAAACGGTCAAATGCTCTGCTGTCCAGTAAAAGTTCTGCCGCCAACATCATTGGTCCTCTTCCCCTTAACTTCACATTTTGATCCCTACTGAATCTTGGAGACCCTACAATCAAGTCATCGTATCCGTCCCCGTTCAGGTCTACAGATAGCAGAGAGCCACCAAAGTAACCACCAGGCTGAGTTCCAGCTACTTCTTGTTGAATCTCCAGAGGTTTATCAGGGGAATCCGGAAATCTAAAAATGACCACCTTTCCGACAAGGTTATTTGCACGTGGAACCCCAGCGGCATAATACACTGGAGCCGCATTATTCACAACACTCACATCCCTTTGATAATAGTATCCTGATGTAATTGAATAGCCAAAATAATTGAAACATCCAAGACCACTTGCTGGACATGATGATGCCGGGGAAACATAAGATTTTGTAAACTTTTCCCCACCGTCCCTACTCTCATATTGGATCACACTCCCCATCCACCTCTCAAGTCCAGGTGCAGTCATCACCAACTCGGTTCCAGATTTTGAAAAATGGACTGCGAATCCTGCTTGACCGTTTCTGTCGGTTCTCTTCCCTTCATATTTCCCTTCTTGAAGAGGATTCAGGCGTTGGAAATCATTTGATGGTGGTTGTTGCTGGATAAGATGACTTTTTGGTCGCACATAGCAGCTCCCATGCATATAACCAATAGTTGATTTACCTTTTCCATCCACCCATCTTTCAAGCCGACTCGCACATGCAACGAAACTTTTTGAGGATATTGCGATTCCGTTGGGACCACCAAGGAGACTATTATTTTTCCACTCGGTTACCTCTCCAGCAAAATAGTTTCCTGCAGGATCCATAACGACTGGACGGCATATGTCTGCCGGATTTTTCCCCAAAGAGCATTGTAAAATCGCACCAGGTTCGGGGATATCACTATGCTGTGTTGAGTTTGCTTTTGGGGCACCAATGACAATCCAGGAATGGTCACCTTGTTCTGGTTTCAGGAGAGTTACACTGGCACCGAATTGATTTGGGCTGTTAGTTCCACCAAACCCTTCAACCGTTTTTATAATGATTGGATAGTACCAGTCAACATTGAAGGAACTTACTTGGGATATGAATGAGTCACTGGATAGCAAAAAGAAAGTAGCTAAACTTAAGAGGAGATAATTGTTGTGAGAAAATATAGGCCAATTTCTTGTCCTACGAGGTTTTTTGTAGATAGTCCACATTTTCACGCTTGATTAAATATTTGCAACTATAAATACACTAGTGCATTATTATATCCTACATATTTGAAATAACCGATCGACAAAGATTAGCCTAGCACTATCGCATGCATAACATAAGCATAAATGCAAACTGCTTATTACTAACTTTACCATCCCGACTGATGATCTCATTTTGTGTTTGGTTACCATAAAGAACGGTGGAGCCGAGGTGTTGGCATATATAAATCATGACGATAACCAGTTCTTATCTGAAGCGGTTACAGATATCTTATATATCTGCAAATTACTCATGTTTTAAAAGCGTATTTCAACCATTAAGCATGAATCATTATACATACTTGGGAATTACGAATAGTGGAGGAAATGGTAAGATAAGGTAAAACACAAAGGCACATTGATAACATCCATTACCGTTTTGTCATGCATGCCTTACCTTGCTCCGAAAATCCGAAATCTAATCTGTGAACATAATATTGCTAGTATACATACGTTTGTTTGATTACCTAACTATGACTATGTAGGCTTGTCATTTTGCTTTTTATACTGATAAGACCTTGGATAAGTGATTGATAAGCTTTTTATGATCACCTGAAAACCCAGCACATGAAAGCATTGCATGCAAAAACAAGATGATGCATTTTCTAATGCGAGATGAACTGTGACTTTGTTCGTTTCCTGGTAACGGTGACATAGTCCCGGTCATCCCCTCATCACCCCTCCCCACAGTGCCACAGTGCCACATGCATCGTGTGCATTCCGTTTTGGTTCAGCATGCTTGCACCTCTGCACTGCACCAATCGCGGTCATTCGCTCTGTTGCATAAAAAGACTAATATGATGACTCCATCTGAAATACACAAAACACAACATTGTGCACCTACACAGCATAAAGAGTTCGATCCCTGTATCTACAATTACAATCCCACACAGCTTAGCTTGCCAATCTTGCCATGCAGTTTCCACACAATCGAATCAGGTGTTTTGTTCATTCGCTTCATTCTGGTCTGTACATGTCCTGACTTGTCAACATTTTTCAGTGGAGTTAATTTTTTAATTGCATGAATACCTCCATGAAGTTAGGTATTGTAATTTTAAAGGATACTAATTAATGTGGCATTGAGTTGATTGAATTATAATTTTCTGAGTAGGAATAACGAAGTGGTCATTCACAAACTGAATCATTATTGAACGAGTAGTAGAGCTCGAAAAGCCTCTTTCTCTGTTAAAACTAATCTTAATTCTTAAGTGTGTTGTTCTTCGGATGTCCACTGTGACAGTGTCACTGTCCACCTTCTTTTGAGTTTGGAACATTTTGGAGCAGTTGAAGCATCATGGATCACATGGAAGAAGGAGAACTTCCTTCATCTTCAGAGGATGAATCAAATAATATGCCGCCTCAGCGATCCGACAATTTGGCAGAAAGAGAAATCCATGTAAGAAAAAACGCACTTTGGTGATTACTAATGTCAAGTTTTCAAAACTGGGAATATGACAGTACATGATATGTTTTTGTTTCTTCCTATATAGTTTGATGACAACATTCTGGACGATTCAAGTTACGTCTTAATTGAAAGACCCAGGTCATCACTTCCTATGCGCACTGATTCCTCTTCAAAGCCAACAACCGCTTCTAGTAATTCCTCCAGTCAGCAGCTTCAGGCTCCTCAAAATGCCCACGCTCATTCAACGCAGCAACCAAATGTCAGTAATTTTGGCATTGCTGGAAGCATTAATGATAGCTCCAATTATGAAAATTATGAAATGTTCGGGAAGAAAGGTTACTACAATAAAGCTGGAGTATCAGATCTGCTCGAATCTTCTGACAAGGACAGCAGTTCCGAGAGCGACAGTGATGAGGACAACGTCAGTAGTAAACGATCTCGAATGGTGATGCCCACTGGTCACTGGGACCAGTTTCAAGGATTTAATGGTGGTGCTACTTCGTCAGGATTTGGGGGATCATCATTGACTACGTCTTCGTCTCTGCCAAATCTCCAAACTATCAACGATACTGCATCTCTGCAACAGCAGGAAGCGCTGAACGACTTCTATGCTCAAGCATCCAAGTTTCAGAAAGAACGGAAGCCTAATCTGGTTTGGGCTAATGTACTTCAGGAAGAAGAAATTTCGAAGGGGCTTGGTCATCAAGTGCGAGTTGGTCACGGGCATGCTGAAGTGGAAGTTACTCGTGGACCAGAAACTTACTTTTTTCTGCGACCGCAGCGTCAACCCCGACAACGCCGGGCTTCTGACAGCAGTGACATTTCAAGTGAAGGTCTGAGTGACAACGCTTTGCACTATTTGAAGGATGGGATTGATGATGAGGAAACTGAAGAATCATCGGAGCATTCACTTCCAACTTCGTTCAAGAGTAGTAGCGGATCAAACAGGAAGACTAATAAAGTAAGAAGTCCATAATTTTTAAAAGACTAAGACTTAACTCTTTAATAATGCTGATTATCAAAGTTTGAATATTTTTTTTATTCACGAATTAATTATATTTTCAGCGGAGACGAATCAGTCAAAAGCACAAACGTAAAATTGTCAACAAATTGAAAAAGATGAAATCACCTGAGCTAGCCAAATATATGGCTTCAAAGCTGCATGAGGAAAAGGTTACGTTACTAGCCCGAGCGATAGAAACTTTGGGGAAAGACAGCTGCATCCACGTCTTCCTGAAAACCTTAAAGATCGAGAAACGAGGTGGAATCATGATAAAGGTTAGTGGAAACAAACTTCAATGTTAAAATTTTGTGCACACTTCTATTTGTTATTGTATTTTATTTTGCAAATTCAGAGTAATGAACGACGCCGCACCCCAGGAGGTGTCTTCTTTTATCTTATTCGTGGAGATAAGCGATTCCCTAAAAGTGCGATTGACAACATTTTCCGTGAAGATAGGGCGTTTCATGATAAATTTCGGAAAAAGAAAGTCGCTTCCAAACGGCTTCGCAAGAAAGGAGAGCTGGAAGCCTTCAAGGCAGCCTCTGAACAAGGTAGGAATAATATTATCAATTGCAGTGTTCTCACCTATTTCTAAAAGTTAGAAAGCTGATCTTATTGTCCTGTTCTGTTTTGGTTTCAGGTCAGATGAAGCTTGGCGATGACCTGTCAGAGTCACAATCAGATTACACCGCGGTTCCAGAAGTAGAAAACGATCTTGAAGATTTAGATGGCACGGATACAGGCCAGTTCGGAGACGACTCTACTCAAGAATCCAGTGCTCATTCCAGAGACACAGAAGAACTAGGTAGTCTTATGGATACTCAGTATGACGGGTCCGCGTTGTAATTTACGACTCGTAAATCAGTTGTTTGTTTACAGGGCGAATGGTTATGTTGACGTGATTAATTTTTAATAATTGTGTTATTTTCAACTTACCTTTCTTAGCGGTATTTAGTTTTTAGTTAATTAAATCTACTAACTTTTTAGTAAATTGCTTCACGAAGAGTGTATCAAGTTTACAACTTGCTTACTACCATGAATCATCATGACTGATTTTAAAATGTTCAGTTGGCGGATTGTGCTCCATACTTTAGTTTACTTTCAAAATATGATATCACTACCATCATAAATATTATTGTTATTATTAGTTTTAGAAACTTGTCAAATAAAAAAAGAATTGAATCAGTGCATATTGAAAATTGTCAATGCTATTCTTTCTCCGGATTTTGTCACCGTTCTCATCACGAATACGCGCATTCTGGTTTATTACAAAACTAAAAGCCTGTCATCATCGCACATTTTTTACAAATAATAGTTTTTCCATACTTTTATTACTGGAGGAATGTCGAGGATATAAGGAAGGGAAAGTAGGAAAGAAAACATTCTTTTGGCTAATCATGGGTTAATTAGTATCTACATTTTTCAGACTGTTTCACAACACAAAGGAATCAAACAATTGGGAACTGCTGTGTAATCTTATTGTTTACAAAGAAGCTAGTAATGATTGGTTATTTGGTAGTAGCGCAACAAGTTAGTCTAGAGGATTTAGGCAAATGGCAATACACTATAATATGATCGTGAATCACGATTCGTGATTAGTGGCTAACAATATATTTTTCTCTTCTTCTTCAAGAATTAAATGCTTGATAAAATGCACAACTACACAGTTAACAAAATAGCACATTCGGTTTTACAGAAGCAAAATAAGTTGCGAATTTATCTCTAGTAATAATGTACCAACATCCGCGTTTTAAATAGATTAAATATTTAATTATCACGAGGTCAGCCGGCTCTGTTATATAAAGACTACATATAAAAACAACCATTTAAAAAATCTGAAAATCTTTTATAGGTAATTTCATACCAGTGATATAATAATTAATACACAACAAAATAATTGTTTATAAATGCAGTACATTTTTGTAAAGTATTGTGTTAAGTACATGATACACTAGTTATTTTTAATAATCATACAAACGTGATAATGTATAACGATCGATGTAGACGTAATCATCATTTGGTAACAAAAAGGAAATTCAAGTAACGAAAAAACAACCATAAATCCTTTTCCACAAGTCGAGTAAGACTCGTATACATAATATGTTCGATACAAAAATTATTATTACAGAAATTAAAAGTGTAAACTCATTAATAATAATACTTTTATAGGATTATAAAACAGTAGGCACGCGAGAGAAAAAAATCAGTTCTTAGAAAAGTACTCATTAGATATAAGTGACATAATATGTAAAGTCATGTTTTTATGGCAAAAATTATTAATTCATTGGTCTCTTTGTTATCTCACTATTTGCTATATAGTTATTTATAGTTTTTTTACTCTATATGTGCTACTAATAATGGCAACTCTACATCCTAAAGTAGTATATACCTGATTTAGTTCCTTAATTCAAATATAACTCAGTATGGAAATACATAGGTACTATTATTGTGGTAGTTGAATTTTAGATAGCAGCAATAATAAAACTGATTTGAATAGAGAATAATTTGTAGTAGTCACCATCATCAAAGTACCTTTTCATGTTGCTTTCATATCACTAATATTAATGGAAATCGATAATAATCAACTTTATCAACTGCACGTTGGCAGCTTATAATCATGATTCTTAATATTATGTAATCAATAATATATTTTTTTAATTACAATTTATTACATTACGCACTAAATGGATTTTCTCCTTTTTGGTATGTATTTGAAAATAAGTTTCTTCTTTTTTTTCTATGAATTTTAACTCGCTTCTTCATTCTTATTATGTAAAATTCAAATGGCTTTATGTATGTATCACAATATTTTTATGTACATTGTTAAATCATCTATACATCCTCATGTCTCTGAAATGAAATGCAAAAACTGTTGAAATTATGAGATTTACAATCTAACGGACATGGAGTTTGTTGAGGAAGAGGCACCTTCTTGAGGTGTCACCATTGTTATCCTTGGACTTCTAGATAAGCTAGGTGGAACCGGTGGCGATGTTCCAAAACTTGTTACGCTTGACACAAGACTGGCCACAGTAGAGCCTGCTGTATGATTATTGTTACTCTTAGCCTACAGAAACAAAAAAGTAAAACAATTAGTGTAAAAAAATTTGGAATAATTTATCCGCGAGGAAAGTAGCAAGTTTGTATGCATACCTTCCGCATAATTTTCCCGGAAGTAATAAGCGGGCCAAAGCCTTCTTGATGGGCAAAGGCATAACTTGACCTGAGAGATCTTCGACTTCTCCGGGCAGATGGGGTGCGAAATGCTCTATCATGCGCTTGTCTAGTCCTATGTTAAATATGTTTAAATAAAGTCTTGAGTACTTTTGACATGAAGACAACTTTTCCTCAAAATTAAAGTAGAAGTAGAAGAGTAGCGACTTACTTGACAGAAGAGACTCGTTGTTTCAGCCTTACACGATCAGACAAAGTTGGATGAACATCGTGGAAATAGAATCTCCACGCTTGAATTGGCATAATTAATATGGATTAGAATAATCTATTATTACTATATACTAACTGCACATTTACAATTGTCAATACCATGGTGGTACCTTACCCAGGACTGGAATGATGAGTATCATCACTGTGAGTACGAGTGTAAACCAAAAACTGGCTTCTTGTAAACCCTGTCCATAAGTAAAGTGCATTTTAGCAATAATTTCAAGTGGACCAAAGTTTCATTTTCACAATAACCTATCCATTAACGTTTTCATTTGAAGAAGCTAACCTTTGTAAGGGATCCCAAGTATCGTCCTCTAATGGCAAAATTGTAAATGTAGTGAAGAATAAAGTAAAAAAGAAGAGAGCCCCATACAGTTATATGATTAAATACAGTCCAGTATGAAGTGTCCAATGCAACCTGTTTCAAAAAACATTAAATTGATGAAAAATTGTCACTTAACTCAATGTCTTTCGATTATAAGGGCATCTGTTTTCTTACCTGAGCGGTTACAACAACGACTAGAATGGTGGACACGACACTGCCAAATAGCATGTGGTCAGAGAGCCCCTGCCCATCGGCAGAAATCGCGTGATTGTACGTTCCATATGGAACAATAAAAAGCACACAAGAAGTGACAAATCCGTGGAGTGCAGATTTGAGAAACTCCTTCTTGTTGAACAATAAGTTCAGATGACCAGGTGCATACAGCTTTGGATATCGTAAGCTGTTTTCGTCATTGCAATCCTGATCAAATACTCCAATAGACAGGACAGGTAAGGAGGTATAGAAAAGATTGTACACGGAAATGAACATGGGATCGAACACAGTCTGCAAAGAAAACGTTGAATGAGTGTTGGAGTTGGATACATTAAGTATAAAACGATAAGTGACTAATTATGACTATCAGTTTATTACTAACCTGGGCACTAAATCCACAAAAGAAAGCATACCAAAAATGCGTCAGCGTAAATGCAAAATTTTTGTAGAAAAAATATCGAAGGAATTTCGCCATTCTGTAGTAGGACCATCTTCCATGAACCAAAAGAAGCCTCTCCAAATACCGAAATTGTGCTATGGAGTAGTCAGATGCAAGCACCGCCTGCAAGCCCTCTTGGCCACTAATTCCAACGCCAATATGTGCAGCTGATAAACAATACATTGAGAATAGAGTGTTAACATATGTACTTTATGTACTTATAGTAGCACTGAAAAAAAAACTTAAGCTTATTCACTTTTTATCATCGAAACATCATTGGCTCCATCCCCAATGGCTAAAGTCACAGCTCTCTTGTAATTTTTCACTAATTCCACCACAAGTGCTTTTTGCAGTGGAGTCACTCGGCAGCATATAACGGCTCGACCTTGATTCAGAAACGAGAATTATTAAACTGACCATTTTCCTTGACATTTGTGTTTTCGTAACATATATAAAGCAACACTACTCACACTGAGAGGCCAACTCCAGGAAGAGTTGTTCTAGCTGAGGATGTAAAGCGTGTACTAGAGAATGTCCATTCATCACAACCGCGTAACTCCC
>JAQIXX010004509.1:0-16070 GCA_034700605.1 Willowsia nigromaculata
AGCTGCAGTTAAAAATGGCTGATTTTTCTTTACCTGTAATCTACGCATCAAATTACCCCTGTATGCGAATTTTGAGCGAAATCTGAGGACAAAAGTTTGTGACAGGATATTCTTCCGTTTATTAGTAGGGGACTTTACGGTCAAGGAAGAAACTAGATAATTATTTGAATAATGAAAGGAAACTCGAAAGTTGTTAATTGGGATGATCAAAGGCGATTTCAAACATACATTTATTATTTATTATGACATGCTGAATTGTGAATTATGTGAAACTGTTAATTATAAAGATTGTTTTGTCTTGTACATTTCCTCTAATTCCACCATCATTCTCAACACCAGCTCCTCGTGAAACGGTAGTCCAACCAATTGAACCGAAATTGGCATTCCTACACTTTGCTTTGCAGCCTGCAAAAAAAATCCTTGTAGGCTTTCACTCATCTTCTTGGTTTCAATATTAATGATTTTATACAGTTTAAAGAAAAATGAATGATTTCTTATTACGTGTAGAGCCCACTTAAGGAGAAAGTCCCCTTGGGTATCATAATGGTTCTCATTTAGCTTTTCCCCGGATTCCGTTCCAAACTGAACAACACCTGCCGGCCAGTCAAACATGTTGTACGGGAGAGTATGTATGATGGCAGCTGCAAACGTTAGAACTCAAAATGACGTAACATGATCAATCTGTAAAAATAATATTTGAGATTTTTGGCTTATGGCTTAAGCATACGTTTCAAGTATCCTGCATCATGAACTGGAACCGCTGGAAAAGGAAACGCTGGACAAATCAGTAAATCAAGACCATGTTTTTCCCATTGCTGGACGAATTGTTGCATTATTGCTTTTCTCTCCTCCATCGCTTTCATCAAACACAACGATTTCTCCGTGCCCCCTTTTATTGAAATGAATATTATTTGACAAAGTATTGCAAACCCAGTGAAAACATTTTGCAAGCTTCTATATGGTAAACGGTTAATTACCTCGAAACATTGTAGCCACGCGAGGAGAATGAAAGGGAGGAATCCACTTTGAATCCATGATCATAGCCAAGAAGTACCGGATTGATTTTGGTATCCAACTTAACAAGTAGTGAAAAATTGCTGCTTCTGCAACAGGTTCGTCTTTCCTGTAATTTAGAAGATGTCTCAATCATTTCCAGTATTAGATTAAGATGTTAAGAAATTATAATTACCAGATTTTGCAGATAGATTGGCCACCATCTGCATATGCGAGATCCACGAACACTTTCATAACCTGAAATCCATTCAGAGGCTCTATTGGAATGAGTTTATGCCCTGCTGATTCCATCGCCAACTTTGCACTCAGCACCACGTTTTCCGTATCGCCCATTACAGGGAAGAAGTCGATATCAGTGAAATATCCGATTTTCAGTGAATGCTTGGATGCAAATAACTGCAGAAGTGAGGAAAAACGTTGTTTTCTGTTTTGATGGTCTTCGCTGTTTTTTACAATACAGATTCTAAGTTGCTTACATTTTCATTCCAGGGAATTGGAACAGTTAGCCGGTCATATTTTTGCTGGAACTCATTTACTGTCAAGACCTTGAAAACTTTTTTTATAAACGTTGCAGATTTCCCCATTAGTCCAGCTACCCCATATACTAATAGCAAAAAGTTAAGTTGCATATTATACTACATACTTACTACATACATATTGGTTACAATATACATGGTTTTGGATTGTTAAGATAAATTATCCGTACATCCTATTACTGCTGCAGACGACGATCGAAATCCAGCAGGACTATTTAGTAGCATACCATATTGACCATAAACGATAATTTCAAGTAGATTTACTATGACCAAAGAAAATTAAGAAAAATGCTTGCATGAAATTCAGTAATGAGCCAAACCTAAGTCGCATCCGAGTTGGTTTCAAACCAGCGATTCCACAAAAGTGAGCTGGAATTCTAACTGATCCTGCAGCATCCGTACCAATGCCAAAGAGACTACCTCCACTCCCGATCAAACTTGCTTCTCCTCCGCTACTTCCTCCTGGTCCTAAAGCAGGATTCAAGCAGTTTTTTGTTTCTCCAAATATTGGATTCCCACAGCCCCAACTTCACACAAAGAGAACCGCGTGCATTTTATTGATCGAAAAATTCGCAGGATGCGGAATGTGGAATTTGGTAGGAAGGATAGAGTATGTAGTGTAAGTAGGGTTTTGGCAAATTATAATTACAAGCCGGCAATAATGTCATTAAATTACACACATCTTTGCTCACCAGAACAGGCTTTGTGGTACGTTGGTTTTGCAGAATGGAACTGCTCCAAGATCCATTAACATCTTCACGAGCGTACATGTTTCCTCACTTGGTTTATGAACATTCTTGGCAAATCCAAGTGTGGAGTCTGTTCCTTCCACAATACAATTTTCTTTGATGCTCACGGGCAGTCCGTGAAGTGGACCTTTGGGTTCTTTCAACTCATCCAGTCTTGTTGCCCACAACTATGCGACAAAGGCATATGCTCATTGTAATGATTCTCCAGGGTCAGTTTTGTCTTAAAACTGACCCAAGAAATTAACATTAACTGTATTTGCGTCATCAGTAAAATAAGCTTGCATCTACTAGTAGAAACAATATGTCCAACAGTCCAACAAAAGGATGAAAGTAAAACAGAATTCGTCGAAATAAATGGAACACAATAGACATGTGCTTGCTAACTTGTATTTAACTTTGCTATGCATCAAAATGCTAAACAACAAGCCTTTTATCTTTAACCAACCAATCCTGTTTTACATGTCATCATACTTTGAGCTCAAAGAATTTGCATCCTTTGTAGTTATGTTTTTATAAATGTGAAAGTTTTAAGAACATTAAGGGTTCTGAATGAGTCAAAGTCTGTTAGACATGCATCACAGTTGGCATTCCTAAGAACCAATTATTTTATGAGAGTATAATAATACAAGCACATTAGCACGAACATCAATACCAAGAATTCCAGAAAGTATATATTAATTTCTTGAAGAATCATTTTTTACGTGTGCTTGTGGAACGAATTCTGTCACAGAGTTGAATTTCCGCGTTTCTTGTAGCGCCTGAAAATTCAAGACATTAGGGATACTTACATACTTGTATTATTACGTTTAGAACATAGGTAATTACTTTATGAAATGATGCTGTTCTATTTAATTAGTTTCATTTTAATTAAAAATGCAATTAATCGAAAGCTAGGAAGTCTTGCGGTCACTATAATAGGCTCATGCTCAGCGTTTGTAAGTGTAGATAAAAACCATAAGAAACTGGCTATGAAAAATACCAGAACAAAGACCATAGACCATTTTTCAAGGATTTGATTAGGCACGTATTCTAGTTTGATCTTTCTTCTAGAAACTAGAAAGACCTAGTCATGAGATTAAACGTTATTAATACACGATTTAAGACCTCGTTGCATGTGGATAAAAATAATTCGTCTTCACTTTTATAACTTTAAATGCAATGCTCAAGGCGTGTAGACACAAAATCTTGGAATTCCTCTACTGAATTCTAATAAAAAAAGACAAAGGAAAATTGGAAAATATAGCTTTGCATGAGCATTTTTCAAAGAGCGAAAAAGATTTTTCCGAATTTCAATTTCAAGTTAAATGACACTCCAGATTTCATGTGGCAGTTGGTTCTAAATCTTGCCGTCAAAAAGCACTTATTTTATGACTAGCACTAGGTCATCTTATTTTCATGTCTTTGCATATGGAATTAGTAGGCTTACTTTGGCAGTGAAAGCTTCCAGCACTTCCACAGCAGACAGCTTTCTCTGTTGAAGCTCATAAAGAAGTTGATCCTCCGTCAGAGATATGATTTTATCCGCCTCGGCTGTCAGTGGCAAGTAACGCTGCTCTAGTTTTTGGAAAGTGAGTTCTCTTTCCCGTTGTTTCTTTCTAATAACTCTCCTCGTTGTCCATTTGTCCTTCACAAGAGTCATTCATGTGCCACAAAGGAAAATCAATAAACCAACCAATGAAAAAGAATACCATTGCAGTATTCTTATCCAAATATTACATAAAATGTTTGATTTGACACGAAAATAAGAGAAAGTATTTAATTATAGGACAGATTGTCTCTGACCAATTGAAATTATATTATTTTAATTTAGGCATTGTAATTCAATATTTCTATTAATAAACTCACATGCAGCGCACAGATAACATGTTGATAAAAGTTCCGTGCTATGTATCCTGTTACAACCAAAGAAACCCACGGCAGTACATACGTTTTGAAATTTTCGTCGAATCGTTGCATTCTACTGAAAACAATAGTCACTAATCAATGAGTTCTATGCTGTATTTAGTATTATTTATTTTTCAATTTATTAGTTTTACGTTTGCTGTAGAAAGGAAATTTACAGAATCCACCGATAATTCCAGTTTAATACTTTAAAGATGAAAATTCCGAGCTTTTGAAACTCTCCATTTAAATACTTATTTGTTATTGAATCAATTGTTTTTACGACAGTATTACCAATGATGAGAACTTTTCCTTTCCAAATCCTACCTAGTAATGGCAAAAATATGGGTAAAAGTTCTACCAGGAACAGCTAATAATGAAGCCTCGAGTCAGAGTCACCCATGTATAAATTTTATTGGAGAAAACACGCATTTGGTGCTTCTGAATAATGAAGAAAGGAGAAACAGGAAATTGCATGTAAGAATAGCAATAGAATATCATAGTACAGTGAGAGGCTTCAGTTTCAGTTCATTACTAATACTAATAATTGTGCCCGTGTGTCCATCAATATATCCATCATTACACTTGACTGTTTTTACTTGTTAGCTTGTTTTTACCATAATGTCACGTTACTTATTGCACCTACCAATATCGAATAATAACATTACTTTCTTGTTTTACGGCATGTCAGAATTTACTTTAGGATGAACGCTCACCTCCGGATTGCACAACGCAACATTATGATAAGTATGAGTAATCAAATATTTTAAGCTTCAAAGACCGGAACACTCATACAAAGCATTGAGATATTGAGAATAACATTTCTTAACAAACGCGAGTTTATCAAATTATTGTTTGCAAAGGGCAAGTTCAAGTTTGCACCTCTTGCAGATTAGATAAAAATTACAAAAAACAGCATTTTGTTGATTTTTGTATAAAAGTCAATGTTCCGAATAATGACTCCACAGTAGCTCGTCATCATTTATCACAGCTTTCAGCTCGGATGACCAAAAACAGCAGAAACTTGTGACAAAATAAACGCGCATCACCATTTCTATTTATCGTTCCACAAATAATCTTGTATTTTGGCCTTCTCATAGTCCCTTCTTCATATCAGCGAAGTATGTCAAGAAATGTCGATTGCGGTTCTAATGGTCTTATAAAAGCATACTAATGTGACTTGGGTAAACTACTGGTAAGCATTGCTGCATCATTATTGAGATTCCATTAATGACATTAAATTTGGTAAGACACCCTAGCATGTCACATATTATATTATATGGAATATGATGGAACTAAAAAACCTTAAAAGCATCGTTTTCATGTTATGCTTATATGAATAACAGTTTTCTCATACTAAATCCCCTGTACGAATAATGTTTTCCCATAATATACCTGAAATACAAGTGCATATAAGGCTTTTGTATAGATAAAATGCACCCGATCCTGATTTCATGGAATACAAAGCAAAACTTAAGTACTTATTTTTATTGCATGACTTCGGATGTAAATTAAATAGGTAAGCACCTACAACATTAAATTTTTCACTCCTGCATCTGCAATCAGCAGCACTATGTTATACACATCTTCATAGCTGGCCATTTGACACATCAACAAAAAAGATCCATGCATTACATACATACACTGACTTGATTTAATATTTACTGACTACAGTATAAGTACACGAAGCGAAAAGATGATCGACCTTGAAAATGACTGTTCAGTTCTTTGGGGAATCATGCTGCTTTTCTAAGCATGTGAATGCTTTGAAGTGATAAAAATTAATGTTTTGTCTCTTCAAAGTCATATGAGGAGCGTTGCCGGTACTGGAATGTTTTGTGTTTAAACATCAAGTTACCGCTTAAGTATTGTAATATTTCCAGTTTGCAAGACGCCATATTTTAAACTCTTTTAGACACAGAAGAGGTCTAAATCACAGTAGAAGTTTTGTTTTAAATGTACTTCATGTAGATAGCAAACAAACTTGTTTAGACAGTTCTAGTCTTGTTTCTAGTATAAAGTTTTAATGCACAGTTTTTTTTTATATTATACAATGAAATTCGAATGTTTAATTATAGTGTTTTCCATAATAAGTTTTGAATGTGGGATTGAAGGCACTGTGCCAGACGATAAGGACGAATTCATATACGGGGAATTTCCATCCTATTTCAAGTATTCTTATTCACGACAATATCAATTTATAAAGAAGATCTGAAAAGCATCTATAAAATATCATTGTGATTTCTAGATTTGGAGTAGGTACCTCTAGCTATCAAATCGAGGGAGCTTGGAACGAAGATGGTAAAAAAGCAAAACAAGCCTTGCAAATTCTATTAAAGCTAAGTTTGAGTTACACAGTCAAGTAATGACATTGGCATTAAATTCGACTGAAAATCACAGGGAAAGGCGAGAATGTTTGGGACAACTTTACCCATCAAAATCCGTCTCCGATAAAAGACAGCAGCACTGGAGATGTTGCTTGCGACTCATACCGCAACATCAAGAGAGATGTGAACCTCGTGAAAAATATCGGGGTATTGTGGTACTTGAGCTGACAAGTCCAATGAAAAATGGCTTGATAATGTTGAATATTATTAACTTTATGATATTATTTTTGACTTTTAGGTAGATTTTTATCGCTTCTCAATATCATGGGCGAGAATTCTTCCGGATGGAACTACAGGGAAAATTAATCAGGCTGGGATAGATTACTACAACGAGTTAATAGACTCTCTCATTTATCAAAACCTAATACCTTTCATCACCATTCATCACTGGGACTTACCTCAGGAGTTACAAAATTCTGGTGGCTGGCAGAATGACGAGATAATAGAGCATTTCGCCAACTTTTCTCGGCTTCTCTACCAAAGCTTTGGGGACAGAGTAAAACATTGGTTCACTTTTAATGAAGCATGGGTAATATGCGTCATGGGATATGGAGATGGTGTATTTGCTCCTGGAATTAAAGAAATTTCGGAGACCCCATATGTTTGCATTCACAACATACTAAAAGCTCACTCCAGAGCTTATAGGATATACGAGAAGGAATTTAAAGATGAACAGAAGGGTCAGGTCGGGATTACAATTGATTCCGGTTGGCTTCAACCCGCAGATCCCAATAATCCAAGGGATATTGAAGCCTCAGAAAGAGCTTTGCAATTTAAGGTGGGAGCTTAAAATACGATGATGATGAGATAAACAAGGGCTAAACTTATATTTTCATTTCGAATAACCTTCGTATCATTCTCTACTAATTTTACATATTACATTTCATGTGCTAATACACATTAAAAAGATAAAATCCGGATGTTTTCATGAAATATAGTTTGGAATGTTTGCGAATCCTATTGTTTACGGAAAGTATCCCGACATTGTTCGGAAACATGTAGACGAACGGAGCAAGCAGGAAGGACATGCACTTTCACGCCTACCCATGTTTGATGGCTTTTGGTCAAAACACATTAAAGGTTATCCCATTGAATTTATGTTCTTCACTAATAAAATTAATGATGTTGAAAGAAGACTAGGATAAATTATTGTAGTTTATGCTTTCATTGTAATTCGCTGGTTCACAGGCTCTTATGACTTTATTGGATTAAACCATTATTCAACTTACTTGGTTACTTCGGCCAGCAGTGACCCAGGTCCTGGATGGTATGGGGATCAAAATGCTGTCACGTTTCAGGATTCAAAGTGGCCCGAGTCAGGCTCTACGTGGTTGCGAGTTGTGCCATGGGGCTTTCGTAAAGTTCTTAACTGGATCAAAAATACTTACAAGAATCCACCCTTGATTGTGACAGAAAACGGATACAGTGATTTGCCTGGCGTTGTGCTTGAGGACGAGGGGAGAATTCAGTATTATAAGGGCTATATCAATAATTTACTCAAAGCTGTGATAATTGACGGTTGTAATGTGAGAGGATACTCCGTGTGGAGTTTAATGGATAACTTTGAATGGGCCAGTGGATACACGTAAGTTCAAGGGCAATCCAGTAAAAATGTGAGATATTTTAACGAAATATAAAAATGGATCACTTAATTTTCTCCAGAGAACGCTTTGGACTTCACTGGGTCAATTTTAAGGATCCTAAACGCGAGAGAATTCCAAAAAAGTCAGTTACGTACATCAGAAACTTATTCTCCTCTCGTGGGTTCTCACGCCCCAATCTGCCTTGGAGCAAAGCGAAAAGCCAATGTGAAATGAACGAAAACAGCGTTATAAAGGAACCTGGCTGCACAAATTAATATAAAAATATAAGAACGTATGATGACTTTAATTCCAGTATTTTAAGTGAATTATATTGTTATTATACAAATGTTTTAGCGGATTCAATATTTCTTAAAAATAAATTCATAACATGTTCTCAGTATTTGTAATCGTTTCTATCCCATACTTATGTTGGAATCCCGACTCTCCCGACAACCGATGCATACAAAATGCGGAGACCCGGTTGCAAGTGAAACGAAGTCATTCTTCTATAAATAATGCTGTTATCTTGTACACGAAAAATCACTTTTATAAACACTGGTGAAATATTGATTAGCAAACTTTGGACTGCCTCCATCTGTCCCACCACCAGCACTGTTGCTGCCTTCATCGCCTCCATTTAACGCAATCATACTTTTGCAAGAGTTTATCCCGAGATCCAGTAAGACTTCCAAATTTGCTGGTAGGAAATGAGATTTAATTCCTCTCGCATCTGCATCCAGCGAGTAGCGTCGTGTAGAAGGAGATAGTCGTAGTATCTGCTGTCTAGTCGGTGGTTTAGTATGTTCGGTGAAAAATTTGGTTTGATTTTCATCCACTTCCGCCTCCTTCGCTTTCGCAATTTCGTCCTGTCGACGAGGAGATGGATGAAGGGAAAAATATAGGGCACTTTCTAAAAGCTGTTGCTGGGATTGCTGGGGCTGACTGAGCTGCTGGAGGGACCCTTTATGTCGACTGAAGAGAGAACAATTGCGAAAACGCCCTCGTGTGTAACCGCGCTCGGGTTTGTTGGAATACGCGTTTTCATGCCAAATGTATTTACTCGCATACTCTGAAAATATAATTGGAAGGAAAAAATTTAAGCTTAAAGAATAACAGCCGGTTTGAATTACTTTAATTAAATAATGGACATTATTACAAGAAGAAAGAAAAATAAGTAATACACATACCCGTTTTATTTATCATGACTATTTGTCATGCTTATCTGTGTGTCAAATCTGAAAATTATATTTTTGTCCCGATATGAGATGTTGGGGCTTTCAAAGTAATTTATTTTTTAATGAATAATATGAGCAAACACAGTGCAACAGATTTTCTAAATCCTAACATTTTAGAGAATTGTAACAGTGAGCTGCAGATAATCTCTAGAGATCAATTTCTCTGTGTACACAACACAAAAAGCTTTTAACAATGAGCACACATACTGTAAGATTTTTTCAACTTAAAAATCACTTCTGTAAGAGACTTTGCAGTATTTTTTTTGCAAACCAAGATTAAATAGATTGGCCATTTAAAACTGAGATTCAACTTTCTACCCAGAGTCGACTTCATGCTAAGCAGAAATGTTATGTGCAATTGTGACCATTAATTGACTGTCTGTGTGCAGCAGATTCTGAAGTTATTATTACGTATTCTTGCGTTTGGTTAGCATTTGAGGAATAAGAAAAACATTTCACATTTTCTGTGTATACCCTTGCACGCATACCAAGGACATTTACCGCATCGCAGTCTTCGAATGTCGAAGCGTGAATCATAATAATAATATGGCATTCAAGATTGTTTGTGAACTCTGATGGCGAGTCGCGAGTGCGTGCCTTTTCGCATAAATTTCGCAAGTTTTATTCGTAAAATAATCATACATGAAACGATAATGTTATTAATGCGTGCAATATATATCGGCAAACCTACTATAGGTTTTTCTACATGTCCCTTATCCTCAATTTACCAATTATATACAGCCGCATTTTTACTGTAGCAGTCGGCATGCACAAAAATGCTATATACGGTACTGTGCAATATGCTGTTTGTCTGTAGAATTAAAGTTCGCTAAACGAAGGTTAGCATTGGCATCATGCCCTATAAGCAAAAAATCCTTAATTTGTAAACCTCTATTTTTTGCACTAGTCAGTATATAAACAATGAATCTGTGCAAAATTTTGGTACCTCAATACTCGCAAGATCAGAATCAATTACTGAATAATGAATGGTCTATAAAGACCATTGATTCGAAAAGAGAGCATAGCGCAGCGCAGCTGACGCTGAATTACATTTACATAACGTGTACAACTGATACTGACAGACTGGCATGAGAAAATATTAGTACGTGCTTACAGGACTTATGACTTCACCACACGTACGAAACTCCTCAAAAAATGGGAAGTTCAGTGGGAAATTTCATAATTGGGAAAATGTCACAATGACAAAGTATCTGATGGTTCATGTTGTTAAAAATGCCATGATTATATAATGTATTTAATGAGATCGAATTTTATGAGACACAATTACCAACTTTTTGAACATAAAAATTGTCAATACATGAGTTTGTGTAGACTGGATGAAAAGATAGCAGTATCTTTATGATTAATGAGGCTTTCATAATGTGTTGTTAAAGGTCAAGTGTTTTCTAATTTCCAGTAAATTTGTAAATCATAGATGCGTGCTTAAAATTAAACCGCGTTATAATTCCGCTCGATGGTCTAATTTACTTGAGGTTTCATCATGTATGGTATTCATTTGTCAAAGTCAGGATTACGATACACATCTAGCGAGTGACAGATCATTTGCGACGACAACGACACGACGCGTGTAATTAATTGACATGACTTAAAACAAATAATCCGAGATCACACAAGTCCACATTCTCTCCCTCCAGAACTACGTACGACAAACTGTACACAATATAAATCCTACCATGATGCAAACATTGATAGAAATATCAGAATCGATGACTTGTGTACTATTATATTTTGAATTGCAAGTCATGTTATAAGTCATAAAATGATTGAAGGAGGAATGGAATGAAAAATTGCACAAAACTGCATTGCGTATGAAGACTATGATCACTGGAATACAATGTAGTTAGTGTTCAATCATGTAAATGCTCATCACTTATCAACCGTGAGTCGGAAGTAATAAACGTACCACCAGCAAGTTAGTATCGCCTCATTAGCACAGATAATAAAACTGATTGACATTTCTTTTCGAGGATGTGGAGAATTTCAAATAATTTATAAATAAGTGATAAACAGACACTAGTTTCATGTGTCAGGAATTGATCAATCTATTACAACATGCGTACACATAATATTCAAAGAAACGAAAACACTTGAGGCGCAGTATTTTGCAATTATTTAATCCAACATAAATGAAGTATTCTCCGATAACTTCAACACTTATCTGAGCAATCCAGCGATACCGAATATTTTATACTGCCTAAAAGAGTTTACAAAGTCTTCATAAGCAACCGATGAAGCTCCCCAGGTAGTCATTCCGTGAAAGCTGTTTAACCGTTCTGTTTGACAGTGGCCCCCGAAATGATTTCATTTAAAACTAGTGTTCTTGGCCTAGTGCTGGTGGCACTTACATTTGCCTCTGCCCAGCAAAACGATAGTGACTTTCTGTACGGCTCTTTCCCTGACGATTTTGAGTGGGGTGTGTTGCACATTTAGTATTATAGACTAAATCAAATTATAACTCTCAATTATGTTTTTGTTAATAAAAAATTTGACAACGTTTTAGGCTTTGCTACCGCTGCTTATCAAATTGAGGGAGGATGGAATGCAGATGGTATTTCCAAAGATAAAAGTTGATGCTGTGTACAAATGTACTGTAATTTTACATGTGAAATAATTAGAAACATTTACTTTAAATTAGGAAAGGGTGAAAACATTTGGGATAACTTTACGCACAAGACCCCAAGCCCAATTAAGGATGGAAGCACAGGAGATGTAGCTTGTGATTCCTATAACAAATGGGCAGAAGATGTTGAGCTTCTTAAGAACGTTGGGGTAATGTGATAGCGACTCAAAATCCAGCGTTTTGCATCCAACGTCACACGACATTTTATCCTCAACAATAATAATATTTATCTTTCAGGCAAACTTTTACCGTTTCTCTCTGTCTTGGTCACGCATTCTTCCCGATGGAACAAACGGTAGAATTAATCAGCGTGGAATAGACTATTACAATAAATTAATCAACGGTTTGATCGCAAACGGAATTAAACCCATGGTTAGCTACCATTCTGTTACGTATACATATAATCATTCAACTCCGCTTTTAAAGAACACATTTCCCCAATCATAATAGGTTACCCTGTACCATTGGGATTTACCTCAAGCGCTCCAAGATGTAGGTGGATGGCCAAACGAGACAGTCATTGACCATTTCGAAAATTACGCACGCGTCGCATACTCATACTTTGGAGATCGTGTCAAGCAATGGATCACATTTAATGAGGCATTCGTTGTGTGTTATCAAGGGTATGGGAGCGGTGTTCATGCTCCCGGAATCAAATCTGCCGAAGCACCTTATCAATGTGCTCATAATATTTTAAAGAGCCATGCTAGAGCCTACCGATTGTACGAGAGGGAGTTTAAGGAAAGTCAGGAGGGTGTTGTCGGTATTACCATTGACTCTGGCTGGTACGAGCCTGGTAAGTTTATCCTAAAGTTTTTTTACACTTGTTAATTAAATGAAGAGAGTCACGATTTTAATTTTTTTTTTTACTAATCTTTGTTTTCATTTTCCAGAGGATCCTGCCAATCCTGAACATGTTGAAGCTGCCGAACGTGCCGTTAAATTCAAGGTAAACTTTTTTATCCTTAGTATAAATGCAACTTGTTTGGCATACTTGAATAAACTTTTCTTGTCTTGAAATTCTTCTTTTCTAGCATGGTTGGTACGCGTTCCCAGTCTTCTTTGGAGATTATCCAGAAGAAATGAGGCAACTTATTGATTTCAAGAGCGAGCAAGAGGGAAGACTAGAGTCTAGATTGCCTACATTCGATGCATACTGGTCTGAGCAACTGAGAGGATCTACGGATTTTCTTGGGTTGAATCACTACACAACTGAATTGGTAGTCCCTGCAAACCGAACCGATCCTGGATGGCAGGGTGATCAAGATACCGTAACTTATCAGCCGCCAGAATGGCCGGCAAGTAATAGCGTTTGGCTTAAGGTTGTTCCATGGTAAGGGTCGGTTGACTTAATGTATTGTATTAATTTATAGACATTGAACTGCGAAAAATGTGATGCATCAAAAAGTTCATTATTGCACTTTTGCAATTTTACGTTTATGGTCTTTATAAATTTTTAAATAGGGGATTCCGCAAATTGCTTAACTGGATTAAGAACACATACGATAACCCTATACTTCTCGTCACTGAGAATGGATTTTCTGATTCAGATGCTGAGGGTGTCAATGATGACAGAAGAGTTGAATACTACAGAGATTACACCAATAACATGCTAAAAGCTATCAACCTCGATGGATGCAACATTCAAAAATATACTGCTTGGAGTTTGATGGACAACTTTGAATGGTAAATTGTTTCCAAAAACTAATTTCAGAATCTTTGATTATTTTTTGTAAACAAATCGACAATTAATATTTTCAGGGCGGAAGGATACACAGAACGTTTCGGTGTTCATTTCGTAAATTACTCTGATCCAGCCCGTCCAAGGACTCCCAAAAAGTCACAGGCATTCCTCAAACAGTTGTTTGCAGACAATGGGTATCCAGAACCCCGTGCTCTGTGACTTACGACATAATATGCTGGCTAATATTATATTTTGAGTTTTTCACTAATTTTAAAATTACAAAACCGATAATAAAGACTTTGTACACAGTGAGACTGTTTTTAAAGCAATTTGGCAATGTACTATCTTGATGTTCTGTCATCCGTATCAATTTCGAGTACTGGCATATTGGCATTTAATCATAATCGTACGCAGACATACATAAGTAGAGAATTATGCTTTGATTAACGAAACGCCTCATTTATTAAAGAAACCAACACCGACCAGATTTATTGTCACATTCACATCATCACATTGATTACATAAAGTATTTTAATGAGTTCACAATAATGTATAGCTTTATCATAATTAATAATATCTTATATAATTAAAGCTTTACTGTAATTAACAAGTTTTACAGTGTACATTATGGCATTGTGTCCGTTTTACATTTTATTGTCAAACTTCCCAATAAGAATTCAGAGAAGAGTAAATACAATTCAATAATTAAGTGTGAATGAAAATGTTTATATCAATTTCCAGCATTTCAAAACTCTGGTAAAAGTTCAATGATTTTAAAGGTATATATTGCTGAAACGTCGCTAGTGAGTATTTTTTGCTTTGACTAATAAAACCATGTTTAAGTTTTGCATTTATGATGTATTAGATAGAAAAGTATTTTGGAAGACGGTAAGGTATAATTCGCAGCTCTGGAAAAATTTTGAAACAGAGAGAGAAATGGAACCAAAACCACGAACAATCTTTTTCCCCACAATCTTTTAAAAAACACATTCAATGAAAAACCTTTCGTTTCGCTCAATTGCATTTTTGGAAGACATCGGTCAATTTCATGCACTGTTTCACTCTCCAGACATTTAGAAAACTCTCGATCATAAAGGAAATGAAATCTCACTGGACGAGCCAAATTTTCATTTTATAAAGCTTACTTGAAAGCAATACAGAGCGCTCTAAACACTTTACTATTTCCTCCAGAAAATTTGCCAGCCGTAACAAAGTCAGTCTATTTTGTTGCACTATTCTTCATTGAAAGTGTAAACATCAAAATCATGCATAATCTCCATCTTCAGTTTTCATTTGCATTTTCTGCTAGATCTCATTGTAGAGATTTTGAGTTCCGAAAACTTTCTCCTGTATAGACCAACCATGTCTCAATTTTCTGGAGTTAATAGAATGTCTCATCCACAAAGTTTACCCTCCGTGACTCTGATTAGCCAGGTAAAATCATGTTTTTGACAAAATGATTTTGATAAAAACTTTCTAAAACTAATTATTAGCTGTTAATACTGGTATTATTGTACAGGTTATTATTGTCAAATTTATGATCAGGGAAGACATTATGTAGATGGATTGTAGAATTTTGGTATGTTTATATTTTTACAAGTACGATAAGAAGTATATAGTTTTGTCTCGTTGTAAACTACCCTTGCGCGCAATGTATTCTTCGCAAATAAAAATGCAAATGTACATTATATTACGCTTATATGAGATACAACTAAAATATATTATAGTCCGTTTCACATTTGATAAAATCTCGCAACAATTTTGAGTACAACTATAGTGGTGTAGTGCAATTCCTCATTTTGTGACATAACTCTAGTTAAAAGCGACTATTTTTTCTAATGATGAATGACCACACAACGATATGCTTCATTTCTAAATTTTTGCTTCACGACTTGCAGGTAAATGTTGTTCACATTCAGTTTTCTTGTATACTATAGGTGACTATTTTATGATAAATTGGTAATAGTAACAGGGGGAAATATTCAATCAAAACTGATGAGACACTAGCCCTAGACTTACAGACAGTACAAGTAAATTGATTTATTATAAGTAACTACTGATTTTATGTGCTTTGTAGTACACTTTCACAAATACCGCTACCAACTTACTAAAAGTGAGTGTAGTGGGTATTATATTTAATTAAACTTTGTAAGTTATGTATATTCTCATCTCATTTGCATTTTGCTTGCATCATCAAATGCTGTTGTATCTATTATAACTTTTGGAAGAAAACGGAAGTGCGTGCATAACTCGACATTTTTAATACCATGATATATGAGAAAATGTGAGAGAATGCGGGAGAAGGTACGTTAGGGCACATTTTGTTTTTATGAGTAGTTTCAGTTGAAACCTGAAACACC